>JAVANC010000013.1:166138-268799 GCA_033319125.1 Parnassius glacialis | reverse complement strand
AATACCAAGTCGGTTAATTTATTCAGTCCCTTCTTAAGGGTCCTTCTGTCTTAAATTATTACGTAATTAGCTAACCTAACAACATCTTATAGTGACCATATCAATATCTAAAAACTTTAATGTTTTAAATAAATATATTGACTTCGCCGTCGCATGAAAACACAATGTATCTCTCAAGTAATACATATTATATTAAATTAGATTGTTTAGTACGATTGCCAAGCCAATTTATTTATTTAAAACATAAAAGATTTTTGATATAGCTATGGTCACTATAAGATGTTGTTAGGTTAGCTAATCTTCTATACATATAATAAAACTGTAAATAGCAGATGTCTGTACATTTTATATTTTTGTAATAAAAGTGATTGAGTGGTACTAAAAATAAGTAATTAAATACATTTCTACCATTTTTAGAATTTTCTGTCTGTCTGTCTGTCTGTCTGTCTGTCTGTTTGTTTGTTAACGTATCACGTTTAATGTACTAATTTATATCATAAGAATTGTTAAGGAAATTATAAAGTGTACCTTCGGGTTACGTTTAGTCTTTATTTCATTAAAATCAGTTCATTCCATCAAAAGTTATGATAAATATTCTGAAGTATGGGTAGGGAATCTGCTCAACGGTGGCTTTGTTTGAGTCATCAAGTTGATGTTAGTAGCGCCATCTCTCTTTAAATATATACATATAATAAAAATGATGATAACATGTTG
Organism: Parnassius glacialis; assembly: GCA_033319125.1. Taxonomy (NCBI): domain Eukaryota; kingdom Metazoa; phylum Arthropoda; class Insecta; order Lepidoptera; family Papilionidae; genus Parnassius; species Parnassius glacialis. The sequence continues at coordinate 268,085 of JAVANC010000013.1, read as the reverse complement.
TGTCTCTTTCTGTACATTGTATATATATTTTGGTGACTAAAATCATTATGAGGAACTAAAAATAATTAAATAAGTAATTTTTTATAATGTTTAGAATTGTCTGTCTGTCTGTTTGTGTGTTTTTATATGAACGCATCACGTCTAAAGTAAACATCTTTTTTTTTTTTCAAAGAAATCGTTAAGAAAATCATAAAGCGTATCTTCGAGTTACATTAAGCTTTGTTTTATTAAAATTGTTTAATTCTATCAAAAGAAATCATTAATATTTTGAAATGTAGATTCGAATTTGTTCAATGGCGCCATAAAATCTCAGAAATAGTAATTGTGCGTAAAAAAAAACGTTCCATAATAATTAATATATTTATACTTAAAACATAAAAAGAGATTTAAAAAAGGATGTTTTCTCACACAACACAAAGGACGTAATAGATGGAGCTGTACAAATTACAACCTTTTCTGATTTGCTGTGATGAGATTTTTCGCCGATGAATCGTATGAAGAAATTTGTATCTATCGAAGCCATACAACGGAACCCGACCAAAAATAACAAAATTGCAAAGAAATATCGTGATATTGTATTTATAATATACGCAAAATCAGTACTGCCATTTTAGCGCTTTGGGAATTAGATTTAGCGCTTTTTAGAATGTATAGCGCGCATTTCGAAATTTTAGCACCTAGCACTTCATCCAGCGCTTTTTGGTGAAATCTAGCACACATTTCAAAATTGTAGCGACTAGCGGGTTATTAACTCGTTTATAGCAGCACTGTTAGTCCACATTACCGATAATAATAATAATGACCTTTATTTTTTTTTTCCACAAATAGTACATTGCAGTTTATCTTTTTCAAACATTTTTTTTCCACAAAACAAAGAGCATGGGAGACGAGTCCAAACTAGGATACCCTGTGCTATGGATCTCCCGGCTTCCCCTTTAGGATGATCAACTTGATTTTTTTACCGACGACTATAACCACTCACACGTCCATGGATACTACGGTATCCAAAATTCCAAAAAAATAGTATCCATAGCGTCAAATTTTATAAAACTGACATCTAGGGGCCATATGCGGCTCTTTTTGTGAGTTTTGGTTATGGAATCGATAGCTGACGAACTAGTTTACGTATTAAATAAGAGATGGCAGTGTAACAAACTTTGACGAATGAACAAATAATTATCTAACTTCAGTGCTTCGGTCGCCTTTACACTCGGTGTTTTGTGTTTTTGTAGTGTCGTAAGTCATTTAGTTTTATTTAATATTTCTTAGATTATTATACATCATAGTAAACTAGATGATTTGGGCTTTATAATTACGTATACATATCACAGTTCCAAGTGTAAAATCGAATCATATTTTAAATAAAAACTATAACTGTTTAAAAAAATGGCCATTGTGAAGTCGTCAGCCCCAATTTAATTTTGTTTACTTTGTTTTTCAGTATAATTATATTTAAGCAACGAGTGATAATTCGTAATAAATATAATAATGCACTTTAAGCGGGGAAATCCCCTTCATTAAAGTTTTCTTTCATGGTTTTGGCAACGCATTTATTTTGCTTTATTCAGTTTCAGTCAGTTGTTTAGAGCACAGCTAAGTTAAAAGTTACTTAGAATAGTACTAACTACTGTTGACAGCAATTTCCATAATTATAAGTCGATGTCCTGCGAAGTATTGATACATCAAAAAATATTGCCAGAAAAAAACTTAATGTTGTTTTCTTTATTATGATTATATTTTCTTGAATTATAAATTATAATAAAAAACACAAACTTTGTTTGTAGTTAATTTAGCGCGAAATCTAGGTCTTTTTAAAGCGCTGTTTTCATGAAATCTAGCGCTTTTTGTGTTGTCCTAGCGCTGAATGAGTTTTTTTGATCTGGCAGCACTGCCAAACAACCCTCCATTAAGATGTAACTTTCCTTTCAGTTTTAAACGCGTTCAGTTCCCATTTACAGTCAGCGTGTTATGCGATGACCGTAAATAAAGCGCAAGGTCAAAATTTACGCGTTGTAGGAGTAAACCTCAGTACTGACTGTTTTGCACATGGCCACTCTATGTTGCTTTTTCCCGCGTTAGTAGTCCCGTAACCTTTTTGTGTACACCCCGGCTAAGTCTACTTCTAACGTCGTTTACACCGAAGCTCTATCATAAACTACTTAGAACTTGATGATAATGATTTATTTTCTTACCACTTATTGATATAGTAATGATATAAATCGTTTAATATTCTCTTACCTAAACGATAAATTCTTTATGTAAAATCTATATACGCGAGCTACGCCGCGGGCACAGCTAGTTACGTAATAATTTAAGACAGAAGGGCCTTAAGTAGGGACTGAATGAATTAACCGACTTGGTATTACATGGATTTCACAACTTTTTACAGTAGAAGAACTGAGTTGCGAGACTTGGCTTTTTTTACAAGTTATGTTTTTAATGGCATCTCATTTCTTTTTGTAGATAGTTATATCTAGGTACCTATCTACACATATTATACATATATAGGTACACTGATTCAATAACTGCAAATGTAACTTTGTAATTCTATATATTTATATAGGATTACAAAGTTATTTATGCAGTTAGTGTATCTCGAAAATGACCGAAATTGCAAAATATTTTCATTTTTTCCTTGATTTATATATTAAACAATAATTGTATTCCAAATTTAAATTTCTATGTCTGACTTAGAGTTTTGATGAACTTTGACTAGTTATAATTCTTAAACTACTTGTTATTTAATGAAATTTGAAATATACCGAGTTTATACAATGCCTGCTTGGTTAGTCAAAATTCAGGTTTCTAGTTTTATCCGTAACGAAGTTATAGGGTTTCAGATATGGCCTGAACTGCTTCGAAAAAAGGATGGTACAGTCGTGCCGCTTTTTTGCTCGACTTGGCGGGGGCACTGCCGTGTCCCCAGATTCCTCTTGCTTTAAGCGCATTAAAAAATTACGTATAACATGATTATACGCAAATATTTAAAGTATTTTAATTACACACAAGTTTTAACTAAAAACCTTATAATTATTACTATGCTTCTAATTTTCCGATTATTTAATGTCATATTTAAATTCAAAAAAGCTTGGAAAATCCAAAAATGCACGAGCCATAAAATCGTAAAAAAATTATATTTTATATTCGTCAAACGAGGCCAAACTTGGAATTCCTAGTACTGCTCTTCGAGGAGTTCCAGTAGCATTCATCGAAGTAGACCTTCAGGTCATTCTACCAATTCCGGGGTAGGTTTTTCATTACTAACAAAACTAGGCCAAACTCGGCACACCTAGTTCTACTCTTCGAGGACTTCCAGTAGTATTCACTGAAGTACACCCTTCAGGTCACACTATCAAGTCCGGAAGTAAGTTGTCATCATAACTAACAAAACGGGTAGGATTGTTTACAATATGTGGGTAGGATTGTTTACAATATGTTACAGTTAATGACCACATTTTTGTTATGCATGATAAGTACTACACTGTCGCATTAGGTTTTCTTCCTGTTATGATAGTTGTTAGTTGAAAAAAAAAATAAAAAAAAATAAAAAACGAGGCCAAACTCAGCAGACCTAGTACTACTCTTCGAGGAGATCCAGTAGCATTCACTGAAGTGCGCCCCTTGGCACGTGCCTAGTTTGCCTTAAGGATAATCTGCCACTGTCCGGAGGTAAGGTTTCATCATAACTAACACAATGAGCATAATCTCGGCACCTCTAGTTCCACTCGTCGAGGAGTTCCAGTAGCATACCGAAGTACACCGGAGTTACGCTTTCAGATCACTTCATAATGTCCAAGACGCTTTGCGCTAAGGCGCGCAATAAATTAATTTTGCAATTTGAATTTGAGTCCTGTTTTGTTCTTGTTTGTTTTGTTGTTGTTTTAAGTTAAAAGGTGCGAAAATCCTTCTTTTTCTTTTCATAAGGACAAACATCCAGACCTAGTTAAATTATTTGTAGGCCATACAATTACTTGTTCCGTGCAGGATTCGAAGCCGCGGCCCTCAGCGCAACAACTCATTGCTAAGCCACCGCACTATGGAGCCGTCAGTAATTATATGCAGTCCTGTTATTATACTGACTCTCTATACCCATCACACCTGAACACGCAGGTAGGTGCGTAGTATCTACCCAGATGAACTCCTCGATAGAAAATAAGTCCTACCAAGTAAGTGGCTAAGGTGGCTGATATAGCTACCCGTCTATCTATCTATTACAGCCCATAAAATTCACTGCTCAACATATGCCTCCCCCATAGACTCCGTCATCGTGAGGATTTCGCCATAGTGGCATGCTTGGCAGGCGGGTTGGCAACTGCAGATTTTATTATTTTAAGTTGTTATCAAGAAGATACTGCAGGAAATGGGCTCCTGTTTCAATTTCTCACTGTCGCATCTTACGACAACCACGAGATGATATGATGTAGTGGATATTATTACACCGTCACTATGTATAATAACTTTATATATTATTAATTATACACATCAGTTGAACATATTAACGGCTTATGAAGATACTAAGAATTACATTACATATTGGCAATAATATCAAAGCAAAGTCTAACTCGTATCAGACTAAACTTTTACTGTTAAGACCAGATGTAATTTTGGATACAACGGACACAAGAAATTATACATAAATGTTTTGTTTTTCTCGTTAATAAGATTCTTGTAACGTTTACTATAACACAAAATTTATACAAATTAATTAATTGTAATAAACTTCTGAAAATAGAGAGGTAAAAATGAAAGAATTTTTTTTAAATATTATTATTTTCTTTTTCTTTTCAACCCGTAGTCCATCGTTGGACACGGGCTTCTTCTATTCCCATTGCAAGTGAATTGGCGCTCACAGTACCAGAGGCATCGTACCTGGACTTAAGGCTTCTTCTCGAATCCTTGGTCAAAAATAACTTAACGTGGCTCAGGACCGTGCTTTGTGGCATTCCTTGGGGGAGGCCTATGTTCAGCAGTGGACTTATGAAAGGCTGTAATGATGATGATGATGATGATATCATTATTTTATACTCGTATCTGATATATACGAGACGGTTACACGGCCTTATACCTTTGTTTTTTTTATATATTTACCATAATCGCTTCTTAAAGCTTCTACAGGACAAAATGCGGTGGTAGATTCTCAATTGAACTCTAATAATATACGTCTAAAAAGGCAAAATAAAACAAATGTATTACAATGTCGATTACACTGTACTTTTAATTAATTTTTATTCCCACGATTAATGTATCGTATTACATATGATATGCTTAGTATTACTTAGTTTCATTTCAAACACTGCTACACTGTAGTAAAATTTCTTCGATTTTGATATTTTTATTTAGTTGGACATAACATTGAAATTACTTTGTCTGCCGCAGTACAGCGTAGAAAGTGTACGAAGATTTTAAGATCTGAAACAATTTAGAAATATTACAGAACACGCAAATATAATTCTGAACGATTTAATCAATAAGAGGTGCGAAATTTACTTCAGGCAATTTTCGGGACTGCTAGTACTGGCTGACATAGCAATTTATTCTTTTCCACAAATAAATAATTTTTCATTTATTTCGGACCGTGATATAATGTGCATAAAACTATGTTAATACATGATTGAAATATGAAGTCATTATGAAAATACTTGAACATCAAAAATTAAAGTATGGACATTTTTAAAAGGAATATCATTTGAAAGGTTCTATGTCTTGAATTTGCATAAAAATATATAATGTGAATTTTGCTGTTAAGGCAGGTAAAACAAAGTGGACACAGACTTGATTATTCCAAAAAAAAAACTTTAATCAATTTAATGAAAGGCTCTTATTTATAAATCTATTAATTAATATATATCTATTAATAAAGTAAGCTAGATGAGCGATTAATATAACTAAACGCTCCGCACATTTAATTGTTAAATCTTGTTTAAAGTGACTGTTTCGAGTTAATTTTCAAAGTATTGTGTCGATAAACTTGTATTGCATTGTATTAAACCAATTACAGTGAACTTTTTTCAATTAATTTGATGAACAAAAAATGTAAACTGTGTTTGCAATTAACAATCTATCACTTTGACAATATATTCAAAATAAAAACGATTTGTGATAAGAGAAGTGCTTCGGATGAACGCATAAGCGCCGCTCTCTGCACGGCACTTCCAACATTTTTCTCGCCACCTAGAGCGTCACCTATCCCGCCACCGCTTCACCGCGCCTTTTTAATACGGTTTGTTGGTACTCGATATTGTTTACCTAAAAATTATAAAATTATGTGCTCTGCATGCGAAAACTATCTATTACCCGCAGAAAAATTTCTCCAGTGTATGTTATGAATCATGTGGCAAGCTTTATCATTACTTATGCAATAATCAGACATTGACATTGGTTGAGAGGTCTTTCTGGATTTGCCCTGAATGTCATTGTACTGCGAAAGGGGTGGTAATAACTTTGAGTTGGATCACCTATTCCTCTACGCGAGTCTAATATTACCATTCGTAAAATACCATCTCTATCACATAAACTAGACTGTTGGGGAAACATGTAACATCACCTCGAATTTTAAAGTGTTACAACAAAAAAATTTGTGTTCAGCTCAGACAGCGGAACACAAAATTCACCGAACTATATATATCCATAAATGTCATGGAAAAATTGACGACTGCAAGGATAAGTTAATCACTCTCATCGATAAACTTACTAAAATCGAAAACAGAGGCACGCAAAATCCAGTATGCACAACATCACATTTTCAATCTCAACAACCTAGTACAGGTTGTTGTTCTAAACTCAAAAATACATCGAAAGTTCAAACGCGTAAGAACCATAAAACCACTCGAAATCCCACTAAGAAGAATCCGATTGATCAGCCAACTACTACGATCACTTCAGCTATTCATACCTCACAAGCTATGGAAAACGACACTAAAACTACTCAGCCTTATACAGACAACAATATAATAAAAAAATCAACTGAAACTCATATAGAACCTGCACCTACCGAGTTAACTCTTAGCCTCTTGTCAACTAAAAGCGACGTATCTCTTTCTACCATCTGTAATTTTACTAACATTGAGCCCTGGAAGATAGTGACCAGTAAGCACAAAAATGAGATAACAACTCTATCAGATGCACAGGAAGTTCTGGTAAAAGCTGTCGAGGAAAGGAAATTCGTACATTTATGGAACATGGAATCGAAACTTAAGGAAATTATGGCTTACCTGCAACAATTTTGTACTCATGGAAAATATACTGTTGAGGAAATTAAAACCAAAGGAGACTAGATCGTATAAGCTTGGTATACCGATTGCTTTCTACAACACGGTTCTATCTGCCGAAAATTGGCTGGATAGCGCCAGAATTAAACCTTGGTTTTCCTTTCGTAAAACAAGTCATGGAAAGCAAAAACAATAATCATGTAACTTCCTCTTCAAAGTCTGGATCGTACTCACCGATATACTTTAACAGTAAAGCGGTACTAAATATCTTTTATCAAAATGTGGTATTAAAACAAAACTCCAAACATGAAAAACCAATCTACTAATCCTAGAGCATACCCATGTCGCTGCAACTGAAACTTTCCTAGATTCATCCGTGGAACACTCTGAAGCTGTATACGGTGGATGGAGTATAATACGGCGTGACAGTCTTCTGTTCATAAGTTCATTCTGTTCAAGTCATAAGTTTTTACTTATGGAGGATAGCTATTGCTTGCCACTAAACCTGGTGTCACGCCTGTCAGACAGCATAATATAGAAACCCTTAATGGCGAATATCTGGATGAAATTTAATTTTATGGCATCAGTGTATATGTTTGCGTTGTATACATACCACCCTATAGAACAGAATAGAATAGAATAATTTTTTATTCAATATTGATTATTAAATAACTCTTATTGAAAGTCGTTTTTTTATTTACCACTGGTTCGGAAAATACCTCTGTCCTGGGAAGAACCAGCAAGAAACCCATCGGAATTGTTTTTTCAAACATCAATTAACAATAACTTCGTTTATACAATTTTTAATGATTTTTCATAGAACCAGCATGGTGGCGATCACCTTATTTCCAGGGGTTATTTTCATTCATGTATTCCTTGATATTATAATAACCCTTTTTGTATAGTTTCTCTTTAATAAAACTTTTAAACTTGTTTATTGACAAACTTTGAATATGTTCTGGGATTTTGTTGTAAAAGCGTATACAATGCCCCATAAATGAATTAATGATTCTGTGGAGTCTAGTAACTGGTATTACAAGCTTATGTTTATTCCTAGTGTTTAATGTATGCACATCCTTATTCTTATTAAAGCTATTTATGTTTTTATGTCCATACATTACATTTTCATAAATATATTGCGATGCCAAAGTTAATATGTTAATTTCTTTAAATTTTTGTCTGAGGGACTCTTTACAATTTAGATTATAAATCGCCCGAAAGGCTCTTTTTTTGCAAAACAAATATAGCTTCAATATCAGTCGCATTACCCCATGGCAAAATTCCATAAGAAATTACGCTATGAAAGTAAATAAAATACACTTATCTAGCTGTCTCAACATCTGTGAGACTTCTAATCTTTCTTACAGCATATGCTGCAGAACTAAGTCTGCTTGCTAATTTAGATATATGGGGGCCCCATTGAAGTTTCGCGTCAATAGTAATACCGAGAAAAACAGTGGTATTTACAAGACTCAACTCCTCCCCATTTAACAGCACATTGATATTCGAATGTTTTACATTAGGTATTGTAAATTTAATACACTTTGTCTTATTGCCATTTAAGAGCATATTGTTGGCGTTAAACCAATGTACTAATTTCGATAGAGCATTATTTACATCGTCATAATTAATTAACTGCCGTTTGAGTTTGAAAATTAAAGAGGTATCGTCAGCAAATAATACTATATCATGATTGTCCCCTACATGATAAGGTAAGTCATTAATATAGATTAAAAACAGGAATGGGCCAAGAATCGAGCCCTGAGGAACGCCCATTGATACTGCCGATCCGGAGGAACCTTTACCATTGATCACGACTTTTTGAGTTCTGTTACTTAAATATGAAGTAATAAGTCTAAGCGCCAAATTTTTTACACCGTAATGTTGTAGTTTCCTGATTTACGTCTCATAATAAACATAATCGAAAGCCTTGGAAAGATCACAGAAAACACCTAAGGCATCCTGAGAATTTTCCCAGGCATTAAAAATATATTTCATAAGCTCAACACCGGCGTCCGACGTCGAGCGACCCCTTGTAAAACCAAATTGGTTTTATGAAGTAATTTATTTGTATTAAAAAAATTAACAATTGATCCAAAATTATTTTTTCAAAAATTTTACTGAGAGTTTGTAGTACAGAAATAGTTCTAAAATTAGCGGGGTCCAATGTACTACCAGATTTAAATAAAGGTATTACTTTACTATGCTTCATTAAATCAGGAAATACACCAAAATCGATACAAGTATTAAAAATAATAGCAAGATGAGGTGCAATTAAATCTATGATGGACTCAATAACTGTAACGGAAATCCCCCACAAATCTGCGGTTGTCTTTACATCAATGGTTTTGAAGTATTTTAAAATATCTTGCGGTAATACTTTTTCAAATCTAAATTCTTTTAAACAGGTCTTAACATTCTGTTTGAGTAATGACTCGGCGACAGTTGGAGAAGTATTCAATGACTCTGTTGTCAAGACAGGAATATCAGTGAAATATTTCTCAAACACCGCTGCGACTTCTTGATTTGATTTAGTCTATTCATTATTAATTTTTAATTGATAGTTTGAGTTACGAGGTTTATCTTTACCGGTGTCGCTGTTAATTATACTCCACGTCATTTTAATTTTATTCTTAGTCGTCTTAATTTTGTTGCTAATATGTAACGATTTGGCTGTGGAGCAAACTCTTTTAAACATTTTAGAATAATTTTTGACATATTCTTTAAAAGCATCGGAAGGATTATATGATCTTTCATGGTAAAGGTCATATAAAATTTGTCTGCTTTTATGAATTCCTACTGTCGTCCACTCATTGAATGCCTTGCGACTGTTTCTGGAGAATGTTTTAGAAGTAAATGTTATTGTATACCTGACGAGAAGATGTGCCGTAATTTTCCGAATGCTGCCCAACCGAGTTAAATCCGTCGATTGAACTCTCGGTCGAAGTTGGACTTACCTAGTCGGACTATTTGTCCCAGGTAAACATACTCGTCAACAACTTCGAGCTTAGTGTTCCCAACAAATACCGGCATAGGTGTGACATGGACATTAAACATGATATTTGTTTTCTCCATGTTCATCATAAGACCTATCCGTTCGGAAACACTATTGAGGTCATTGAGCATAGTGCTTAGGTCCTCCAGCGATTCTGCCATAAGGACTATAGCGTCGGCAAATCGAAGGTGCGTGATGTACTCGCCATTGATATTGATACCGTATCCTTTCCAGTCCAGAAGCTTGAAAACGTCTTCCAATGCAGCGGCGAAGAGTTTCGGGGATATGACGTCACCTTGTCTTACACCTCTCTGCAGTTGGATAGGTTTCGTAATCTGGTTCTGTACTCGGATAGCCATCGTAGCTCTACTGTACAAACACTTCAGCACTTCGATATACTGACAGTCAACTTGGCACCGCTGAAGGGACTGCAGCACTGCCCAAATTTCGACGGAATCAAAGCTTTCTCATAGTCCACATACGCCAGACATAGTGGCAAATTGTACTCCTCGGACTTCTGTACAATTTGCCGAAGGGTATGTATGTGGTCTATTGTGCTAAAGCCCTTTCGGAAACCGGCTTGTTCGGGAGGCTGGAAGTCGTCAAGTCTGCACGCGAGACGATTCGTAATGACTCTCGAAAACAGCACGTAGACGCGGCTTCGAAGGGAAATTGGTCTGTAGTTCTTCAAGAGAGCGTTGTCACCTTTCTTGAAGAACAAGACCACAGCACTTCTGCTCCACGCCTCCGGTGTAATGCCATCATGGAGGACGGAATTAAAGAGCTTCTGAGGGACTTCAAGTACCGGTCTTCCACCCGCTTTCAGAAGCTCCGCTGTAATTCCATCCTCGCCTGGGGCCCTACCGTTTTTAAGGTGCTGGAGAACCATTCTAATCTCGCTCAGACTGACGTCCGGGATATCTTCGGAATAATGTCGAATAGGACTCGCTCTTGGATCGTGACTCACACTTGCGTGTGGCTCTAACGATGACGTGTACAGCTGCCCATAGAACCTCTCAATCACACTCAAAATCTCAGGTGCCCCGGAAACGATGCTGCCACATTCGATCTTCAGCCTTGACAAATGGCTCTTTCTGGCAGACAAATCTCTGGCAAAGACTTTGGAGCCTTGGTTCCACTCGACCGCTTCTTCAATACGATCTGTTACGGCCTGCAACTACCTATCCCAGGAGTAGGGTCCCCCGCGGCCCATAGACGAAGAACCTACAAGCAGGTACAGGTCGGGCGTCCTAACGCCAAGGGTGAAAGGTTTCTAATTACAATAAACAATCAGGGGGGAGCGTTCTATTCTAATAAAGGGAGCTTACTTACCTCTATCCAAGGCGACTGGTCCCTCAGGATTCGGTCAGATCGCATTCGGATGTATAGTGCTAGGAAAGTAAGGATCAGTGATGTGTATCTGGGTGTGGCTGGTAGTGTTATTGACCTTATTAGTCCGTTACCATCTGCAGCAGTTCGGACCTCAGCACCTCTCCACCTCGCTTCACTTTCTTCGTTAGTCACGATGACGGTCCAGTAACTCTGTCGTACGATTAACTTCCTTAAAGAAGCCACTAACGCTCGTTTGTTATAACGCCTTACTCGCGAAACGAACACAGAACGTACGGATCAAAGGTTACTACCGTTTCAGGTGGCAACAGTTATTTTTTGAATATCAAATACCGCACTAGTAGCTAATACAGTCGAATCCACTTATACAGACTCAGCGTTAAACCCAAAAGTAAGTCCCGAGTTACGCTCTCAGCAAGGAATACGCGCTACAATTCCCAGTCAGTATATTTACTATAAGCGCCTACCATTACGAGTCCCCGACAAAAAAGGACCGCGTGCTATCTATCGCAGCGATGAATTTGGACTAGCTTGTCCTTGCGTGTCCTCGACACGACGGGACGTCAAAACTGGTAACGTAGACGCGCGCGCGCCCTCTGACGTCAATTATTGACATTAGCGCTTGGCGCGAACACGAGCTATATTGAAGTCCCGTCGCATGCATTTGGAGATCTGTCTGTTTAGTTGCCTGTATGCTGTCAAATCTATTGAAGAATGTAGCTTCATCTCCTGTCTAACAGCCGTGAGATTAAAAGTGTGATCGGAGAGTTTTTGTGTTCTTCTGCGGCGGGTCTTGCAGAACTAAGCTCCGACCGCATGGACAGTTTACACGAGCTGGTCATTCATATCGTTCACTTCATTGCAGTCTTCTAGGCACTTAAAACGATTTTGTAACTCGAGCTGAAAGGTTTCGGGACATTGGATTAGAGCACGAGGGGTACGGAGCGTTGACTTCATTAGACGAGACCTCTCCAACTTAACGTTTAGGTTCAGTGTGCCTCTAACCATTCGGTGATCGTTGCCGGTTTTCACCCTCGCGATCACTGAGACATCACTGAACAGTTGTCGTCTGGTCGTCATAATGAAGTTTTAACAGTGGTAGAGCCACGCGGCTGCTTTTGCTGTCGCACAGATGGGCCGGCTCGAACCGGGGTGGTACCACGACCTCACAGAAAACCAGCGTGAAGTAGAGGTTTACCTCTGCGTTTCGCTTGTTGAGTGCAGGTGGCCGGAGGCCCTTTTAACTGGAAATGAGGCATTCGATCTTAGTCCTCACGGGTAACAACGCAACACATTTTAATTTGTAATAGAGGATAGATCTAGATGTCTTTGGGCCACAGCAACCAGTTACCATCAGGTGGACTGTGTGCTCGTTTGTCACCCTTATCATATAAAAAAAAATCTAATTTTTTGTGGTACCGTCGGGTCCCAGGTCCACTTCGTGTGGGGCCGCTTCTGGAAGAAAAAGTTCATCATAAAGTATCCCTCTTTCTCCATGAAGTCGGCCAGCTGCTGGCCCCTTGGGTTCCGTTGCCCTATTCCAAATTTCCCCACTTTCAGCTCACCGTTCTCTCTTGTGCCTAGTTTTGCATTGAAGTCTCCCATTTACACCGTATATTGGGTTTTGGAGGAATGCATGGCTCTAGAGATTTCCTCATACATTTCCACCACCTCCTCATCGGGGTGTGCCGAGGTTAGTGCGTAAACCTGTATGACCTTTAGCGAATACCGTTTGGTGATTCTGAGTATAAGGTACGCAACTCTCGTCGACACACTCTCAATCTTTACAATGTTGTTAACGAGAGACTTGTGGATGATAAATCCGACACCTCCTTGGGACAGATGGTCGCCGTCCCGGTAATAGAGCAAGTTGCCGGATTCGAGGATTACCGTGCCCTCCCCCTCTCTTCGCACTTCGGATAATCCTATAATATGCCAGCGTAACTTGTCTTTCTCTTCTTCCAGCTCCACAATCTTCCCGTCAGTCCTCAGGGTGCGTGCGTTATACGTTGCCAGGTCGAGTCGTCTAAGGTTTTTTTTTTTTTTTTTATAGAATAGGGGGCAAACGAGCATGCGGCTCACCTGATGGTAAGTGACTACCGCCGCCCATGAACAACCGCAACACCAGGGGAATTGCAGATGCGTTGCCGACCTTTCAGAAAGGTGTAAGCTCTTTTCTTGAAGGTTCCTAAGTCGTATCGGTCCGGAAAATTCGCTGGTGGTAATTGATTCCACAAGGAAGTCGTGCGAGGGAGAAAACTTCTTCTAAATCGCACAGTCGTGGACCGCCAATCATCCAGATGGTATGGATGGTAACGCGAGTTTTGTCGCGATGTGCGATGGTGAAATTGAGCGGCTGGAATTAGTCCGAACAATTCCTCAGAGCACTCCCCGTGATAAATGCGATAAAATACGCAAAGAGATGCAACATCTCTACGCAGTGCCAGTGTATCGAGCCGATCAGAAATAACTCGGTCGTCGAAGATTCGAACCGCTCTGCGCTGGATGCGGTCAAGTGGAAGGAGCTGGCACTGGGGTGCCCCGGCCCAGAGATGAGAACAGTATTCCATGTGGGGCCGAACTTGCGCTTTGTAAAGTTGCAAGCGATGTGCCGGCATGAAATACTGTCTCGCTCTGCTGAGCACGCCAAGCTTTTTAGAGGCCAATTTGGCCTTCCCTTCCAAGTGACCACGAAACTGCACACTATTCGATATGTCGACGCCAAGGATTCCGATACTGGCTGAGGCAGTAAGGGGAGTGCCTTGAAACTGAGGAGATACGACAAAGGGGTTCTTTTTGGCAACCGAACCTCTACCGTAGATTCTTAGCACCCCCTGCCCCGCCGTTACCATCGCCACCGTAGCCAGGAATAGCGGGGCCGCCGGGGACTGGGGGCCGTCTCTTCGTAACTTTCATCATGGGGGGTATATAGCTATAGTTGCCACGCTTGACAACTATGGCTTTTTTTGTTGTGTTTTTGCCGTTACCAGGAAATTGCTGCTGCCCATCTTCTGCCTGTTTCCCTTTGTCACCTTTTACGACACTCACGGGAATATATGGGGTAGTGGATATTCTTAACCGCCACTACACGGCAAAAATATGTATATAATAACATATCTGAAACTTTTCTTCCGAGTTGCATATTGCAAGAATACCATGTATAATATTAAAAAAAACAAGTGTGCAGTTCACACGCGGAAGAATTGTAAACAAACACAAACAGCACAAAAGTGCGACATAAAATATAAAAGTTAAAAATTTAAGATAATTTTATATCAAACAAATGTTACAATTCTTATTTTTAGGCTTAACTTTAGTGTAATAAATCAAAAAAATATTTTTTTCGAGTAAAATTGCTTTGTAATAGCACTATCTACTTCATTTATAGGTAAATTCATTTTATCGAACAAAAATAAATAGAAAAAATAATATAGAAGGTGGTACCTAAAGTAGACGCTAGATGGCCTGAAGTAATGAAATCGTGGATTGATATAAATGGATGAATTTTATTGAATATCGTGAATTTTATTATATGTTAAATAAAATAAAAATAAAAATATTAAAAAAAGACAGAAGTCGAACAGGGGATACGAAATCGCAAATTTATGAGTAAGCGGTTTACACTGTATTCTATCTCATTCTCTTGCAGTGTAATTCCTCTGTCTGTCTCTTTTTAGTGTAAATTTTTCGTCTCATAGCGTTTCAAATCACAACGTTTCTGTCGAATCTAGACGTATTGATGTAGGAAAGCAAACACTTCGTACTTCTTTAATGCGAAACTGCGGTGAACTTTGCAATTCACAAATGACGAAATATTACAAATTATTATTCTACCTACATTACAGATTTCAAAGAAGTTTATTTTTCAAAATGACAACACTAACTGAAACAGTGTCACATAAGAGAGGTTACCTTAATGAAGGTATCGAGTGAGAGCGGTATGATCAATCCGGCCGCGGGTTGGATCGGGCGGTCCACACGCAACATCAGCAGCACCAACAACCGCTTGAACTTCAACGGTGTGTCCAACCACTCCATTGAGTAAACAGAATTTACTATACGGGTACTCTGTAAAAAATAGCATGCAAACAGGCTAAATATAGTGAAAAAAGTTATTTATTAATAATATTCAAAAATATCTAATGCATTAAGGAAAAGTATGAAGACGTACCGATAGTCCATCAGACTTCTGGAGAAAATATGGCCAAATATCAAAGGAGTAAAAGCTTCGTCGCTTACATATTTTGCTAGATAAAGCGACTCTTTAGTAATCTATACAGGGTTATTTTGCAATAACCGGCCAAATCAGCAGAGAAGGTTCAGAATAAGTATTAAATGCAAACGGTGAAGAAAAAAAATATAAATAAATTTAAAAAAATCTCAAATATACTGTCCTTCTTATCTATGAAATTTGAAATGCGTGGTAATGGATTATTTTAACTGATTTTACTGCGCACGCACACATTCGCAGGGGTCGATCGGTAAGCAAAAACGTTGCTACACATAAATCACAAGAAGAATTTGGGATAATTTAAAATAAAAGTACAAGTCTTATATACCCGTATTTTCAAAAACTGCAACAACGGTATATCATTTTTTATATATTTGAACTTAAGTTTAAAATTTCGCTACTCTTTGAAAAATATCCCTGTATAGTTTACACAAGGGGCATGTATATTGTCTTAACCTACTACTTATTTATTATAAATCATAATTGTTATTTTCAATCTGTATTTATCATTTTATTTTAATTATCTCTATTAAATTGAAAATTAGTAAAGCTCCATCTAAATTAAATTTTGTTAATCGTAAAGAAATTTTTAGTAAATTAACATGCATGAGAATTAAAATATTTTGAGAATATGTGAAATTTATAAACACTGTGTTCATTGTTCGTCGTTCGTTATTGTTATTGCAAAAAATCTGCCAGTAAAAAACACACAAAATCTGTTTAATCATATTTTCTGCTGACTTCCAAAGAGGAGACGGTACTCAATTCGACTGTATGTTTTTTTTAAGTGTGTTACCTCATTACTTTTTACTGTTTGAACGATTTCGATGATTCTTTTTTATGTGAAAGCAGGTACTTCTCGTGTGGTCCCATATAAATTTTATCAAGTTCAGACCAATAGTTTTTGAGTTATTCTTAATAACTTATATGGAAGTCGGCTGTACAAAATGTTTACTTTTAAATTATTAATCATCTGTTTATTCATATAAATGAAATTGATATGTCTGTCTGTAATATCGAAATAGCTACATTCTATTAAGTTCTGGGGGTTATTTGCATCCTATTAAGAAATGAATGACTATTTTATTAAAGTTTGTGTGTCTGTTCGCGCTAATCTTCGGAATTGCTAAAACGATTGAATAAAACATCACGAACACATAGAAAGCAATACCAGGAGTGACTTAGGCTATATTTTTATTTGAAATAATTAAAAATTTTGTACAACCGACTTCAATATAAATTATTAAGAATAACTCAAAAACTATTGGTCAGACCTTCATCAAATTATATTATATTTGGGATCACATGTGAAGCACCAGTTTTCAAATAAAAAAAAGAATCATCAAAATCGGTTCACCCAATAAAAAGTTATGAGATAAAACATACAGTCGAATACGTAGTCGAGACGGTACTCCTTTTTTAAGTCTGTAGAAAAATGTAGGATTTCTTATAAAAGCCTTTTTTGTTTATGTCCTACGTATACGGACTCGCGAGAAAAACTAGTTATATCATACTTTAAGATCTTTAACTTAGTTATTGTGTGAAAAAATACACTTTTATTTTTATAATAATTTATTTTAAGAAATTTAATACTGCGTTATATTATTTACATTCACATATTTACAATATATTTACATAGGTAGTTTACATGGTAGCCTATTACGGTTGCAGCACAAATTTCCTACCCTGGTCGACCGGTCGGCTTGATCAACCATAGAATACTAGCGTGAAATAGCAGCACTTTGTTTCCTATGGTGAGTAACGAGAATCGGAATGAGGCATACCATCTTATTTTTCAGGGGTGACAAAAAGCATTTTGATTCTTGATGGAAGATATATCAGATGAACTGTGTACTCATTTGATATTCTTAATTCTTAGCTATTCTCGCACTTCAAGGAAAATTTGTATAATAATCATTATTACAATATACATCGCACCTAATACTAGGTACAGGCGTCATTTTTGTGAAAGGTTTATAGGATGGAAAAGAGTACACGTTGCTCCAGTATGGATCGGACAGACGGTCTCCATATATCGAAATAATTAAAGAAATATTTTTGATTTCCCAACGCGTGGTAGATCTGTAGGTACTCAAAATTTTGATAAAAATTTTTAGTAGAGCTAGCAGGTTTTAACTTGGGTTGCTCATGTCCTCGTACTAGTTACTCAAGTAAATTATATATAGTAAAATCTATATATATTTCAATTAAAAATTAACAATGAATTAACTAAATCAAATCAAGAAGTCGCAGCGGTGTTTGAGAAATACTTCACGGATATTCCTATCTTGACAACTGAGTCATTGAATACTTCTCCAACTGTCGCCGAGTCATTGCTCAAACAGAATGTTATTTACTGTTTAAAAGAATTTAGATTTGAAAAAGTACTATCGCAAGATGTTGTAAAATACTTAAAATACTATTAATGTTAAGAAGACCGCAGATTTTTGTGGGATTTCCGTTACAGTTATTGCGTCCATTATAGATTTAATTGCACCTCATCTCACTATTATCTTTAATACTTGTATCGATTCTGGTGTGTTTCCTGATTTAATTAAGTATAGTAAAGTAATGCCTTTATTTAAATCTGGTAGTACATTGGACCCCGCTAATTTTAGAACTATTTATGTACTAGCAACTCTCAGTAAAATTTTTGAAAAAATAATTTTGGTACAATTGTAAATTTTTTTTAATACAAGTTTTACAAGGGGTCGCTCGACGTCGGACCCGGTGTTGAGCTTATGAAATAAATTTTTAATGCCTGGGAGAATTCACAAGATTCCTTAGGTATTTTCTGTGATCTTTCCAAGGCTTTCGATTGTGTTCATCATGAGACATTAATCAGGAAACTGCAACATTACGGTGTAAAAATTTGGCGCTTAGACTTATTACTTCATATTTAAGTAACAGAATTCAAAAAGTCGTGATCAATGGTAAAGGTTCCTCCGGATCGGTAGTATGAATGGGCGTTCCTCAGGGCTCGATTCTTGGCCCATTCCTGTTTTTAATCTATATTAATGACTTACCTTATCTTGTAGGGGACACTCACGATATAGTATTATTTGCTGACGATACCTCTTTAATTTTCAAACTCAAACGGCAGTTAATTAATTATGACGATGTAAATAATGCTCTATCAAAATTAGTACATTGGTTTGACGCCAACAATATGCTCTTAAACGGCAATAAGACAAAGTGTATTAAATTTACAATACCTAATGTAAAGCATTCGAATACCAATGTGGCAGAGAGCGTTGCTATGATTGGTTTAATTTTGTGTCTACAATCACGCTCGGCCGTAATACGTAAGAATAAAATTCTTTTCTTTTGTTGCTTTGTTGCTTGCTTGTTTTGTTGTTGACGGGTAGTTGCGAATGCCACGCCCGTGAGTTGCGCAAGCGGGAGTTTGCTAGAGAGATGCGTTGGGTAGGTAGATGGTTATTATCATGTAATCGGATAATTATCGTTGTCGTATAATTATGGTTGATTGCTTATCAAAGGGTCGGTTGTCTGAGCGAGGCATTTTTTGTAGATCGACTGTGATATGTATCTTTATTTGTATTGTGGTTTGTATTTAATGTAATAAATAGTAAGTTGTATTTGTGTAATTTGTATTTAACTTGATTTGAAAGGAACGGTATTTTGTTACTCGTTAATTTTATTTTGTATTTGTTATTTGTTAATTTGTAATCTATATTTGAGCCGCGTAGTAATTTGTATTTAGAAGTAATGCCATCGCGCGGCAGGGCTATCACCGTGCCGTTTCGTGTCTGGGTGCCAACGGCGTTTCCTCTCAGGGCTCTCCGGGCCCTCGACTCCCACGGGCGAGGGCGCTCAGCCGCGCCCCCTGTCGGGGCGTTGTTCCCCCAGGGGCGGGGGTCGTCACCCCCTTCCTCAGTATGTTGAGAGGGACTTTACTGCCACTCAGCGGTCAGCTAGACCATTCTCGCCCTCGTCAGCTGAGTGGCCGCGGCTCGGGGTACTACCGTTCCCCCTTTTGATGTAGGCAGCCACAGCTAGGTATCTGCCGCCCTAGCTCCCACCACGGCCGCCTCCACTAATTCTGTGAGCCGTCAACAGCTCACTCGTCAAGCTGTTCTATTGTCGACGGCCTCAGTGAGGGTGTACAACCGAGCGTCGATTGTTTAACGGTACGCGCTTTATTTGTTCCGGGTTCACACCCGGGTTGACCTCTGCTTAGTTGTTAAGAAAACTAGGACTCCACGGGAGCGTTGAATTGCGCTGTTAGGGATTGTTAGATTTGGTTTTGGTCGAGTACTTAATTAACGACGCTTTGAATTAAAATTAAAAATAGTTTGTGCCTTCCGCGATATGTTCATATTTGCGGTGGTTGTGATTGAAATTGAATTGTGCGCCTTTTGAATGCTTGTGCATATGTTTGTTATTGTATTTGATCACTGTGTTTGTTTTGTTGCAAGGAAGATTGAAATTGAATTATGTGCCATTTGAGTGCTAGTGCGTATGTTTTGTAATTGTATTTGATCATTGCGTCTGTTTTGCTGAAAGGAAAATTTGAATTCATTTGGAATTGAATGACGCACCATTTTAGAAATTTGTATATATGATTTTGTTGATGTGTTTTATCACTGTGTTTTATTGAAGAGAAGGCTGAAATTGGATAACCCTATTTGTGCCGAAAGGAATAAAGAATCATTCCTCTTTTGGTTTTCACATTTGTTGGAACTGTCTAAGATATTAATTTGAAATGAGAAATAGGGCTGTCTCTTACGTTTACTGTTTTGTTTAATTTGTCAGTTGACCTATGTGCATCGGTGATTAATTAGTTTGAATTTATTATGTAGTTGAACATTGATGCTTTTGAAAATTAGTTGAAATTTGAGCATAGGACTACTTGTCTAAAAGGCTAGCTAGTTTGGAGATTATCAGATTGAAATCAGCTGCCGCACTATTTGAGTAAATGATTATATGGTGTATGGCTTGGTTATGCCTACTTGTTTGAAAATACATGCAGAGGACTATCTGTGCGTTCGTTTGGCTCTCCACAGACGACGTTCATGTGGAATTTGTGGGTGCTCTCTGCACTGAAGCTTAGAATGCCACACTGGGCCGCTTTGTGTCGCGTCGCTGTTTGCAGACCTGATCCGGTCGGATTGCGGAATGAATTATAGCGGCACATATAGGTGTTTGAATGAGGTCGTCAGACTTCTGTCCAGTACAGGACTTGTTAATGTGCTGCACTGCTCATCAGGGGCATCCAGCGGAGGTTGACCCTCCGGTTTGCCACATTTGGGCTGTCTTTTGAGGCGGTGGCAAGGGTTGCAAGATCTGATGGGGTGCCTAAGGTCGCCTAGTTTGGTGGAGATTCGGTCTTGCAACGTGCCGTCGCGACCCTGTCCCGCTTGTCGGTTTGCTCGCGGACATAAGTCCTTATGTCCGGGACGGGGGTTTGTTTACGCCTAAATTTGGTCATGTTGAACTACATCCAATCACGTTCGACTTCGTGAGTCGCCCGATGGCACGAGGTGTCACGCGCATCGCGGGGAGGGGAAGCGGTAGGCAGCTTCCCAGCGTGTGACGCTCGTGGGCGAGGAGAGTGGCTTTGTAGCAGCGACCGAGTTATGCCGGGTGTTTCGGCTAGCGCTGCAGAAGTTCGCGCGAGACCGGTTATTGTTTGATTAGGGTCTAGAATTGAATTTTGGGCGCGTGGCTTCGCTACGTAATTGGGTTTCGTAAAAACCGCCTCGGATTTGGTAGTCTAGGATTTAAGTTCCTGTACAAGAGGCCTTTATGGGGTTTACGGTTTAAGTAACTTCTTTGAAAGTAATTGTGCATATTAGCTAGATGAAGTGCGTGTTTCTTCGTCACGTAGATATGTGAATTGTGCGATAGTTAACTCGTGCGAGATTGCGGAATAGTGTACGCGCATCGAGGAGATATACGATCTAGGATTCGAGCGGCGCATTCCGTGTTTGAGAGCTTCTCCCGGTTAATAGTCAGGATATCGTTATAATTTGTGATAAGTGAATCCGGGACATTGAATATTAAACTTTGAACTACTGTCCGTTGCCGTATCGGGTATCACGTGTTCGATTCTGCGATGAGTGTGGAATTAGGCGAATTGAAGTTAGTTAAATGTACAATGAAGCTAAGAGACTGAATTAGTGACAGTGAAGAAAGAAGTGGTCCAGCGCTGGAGCAGTCTGGAGCGATGCAGCATTTTGAAGCAGCCTGGAACTCGGCCGCTGCTGGTCGCCTATGCTTGCCAAGGCCTCACACATTTACACATCACTGTACACGACTCGCTATCTGCCATTACACACACTCACGGCCTGCCCAAGCCTTGGAGCGAAGTTAGCTCCTGATACAGGTAAGTACTTTTGGTTTCTAGCTTTCTCCTATATAGTTCATTGTAATTAGAGATTTCCACGTGGCCATATTGAGGCCCGACCTGCGTCTGCTCGTGAAGTATTCTGCTGCATGGGCCCCGGAAGATTTGACTCTTGTAGGGGCAGCCGTAGGCCGTAACAATAAGCTTGTAATACCAATTAATAGACTCCACAGAATCAGCAATTCATTTATGGGGCAATGTATACGCTTTTACAACAAAATCCCAGAACATATTCAAAGTTTGTCAATAAACAAGTTTAAAAGTTTTATTAAAGAAAAACTGTACAAAAAGGGTTATTATAATATCAAGGAATACATGAATGAAAATAACCCCTGGGAATAAGGTGATCGCCACCATGCTGGTTCTATGAAAAATCATTTAAAAATTGTATAAACGAAGTTATTGTTAAGTGAAATATGTTTGAAAAAAAGAACCAATGGTAAATAAAAAAATACTTCCAATAAGTATCACTTAATAATCAATATTGAATTAAAAAATATTCTATTTTTTTCTATTCTGTTATTAAATTAAAATCGAACAATTTGTATTTGAGCTTTACCTCATCTGTCAGTTCGGTTCCATAGTAACAGTATAGAAACAACTCCGTAAGGATGCAGCTGATGAAAAGCGCCATGGAGGCAAATTCGATGCTGAGTACGGAGAGCTAGAAGTCAATTTATTGTTTTATGAATCAAATAATTCCAGGAAAATACATAGTACTTGGCCAATAAATTACTCACACTAACAAGTTTATACGCAGCCATACACAGAATCCAGCCTCCAATACCAAACTGAATCAATACCGCAGTACCGAATATATCTTGTAATAGCCAAGCAGTCCTAGAAAATATCAAAATCGTAAACTTTTACTTGTTCTTATAAAATATTTTACTGCATTTTTTTACTCACTCAGTAGTTTTTTGGTAATGTATCCAACAATCTACAAACAGTTTCGTCAGGATGATGTCTCTGTTTTCTCCGGATTCTTTACTTATTGCAAGTGCTCTGTCCGGTAGGTTTTGGAAATTCATACTAAAATTTATATTTAAATTATTGAGTGTGTGATCGTTATGGAAATTTTTAAAGCAGGGTTCTTTGATTGAAAACTATTTAAATAATACTAGTTTTCAATGAATATTGAAGAAACATATTTTTTGATATTTTACCATTATCATGACAGCATATCTAAAGTACACTACTGAACATAGGCCTCCCCCGTAGATTGACTTATAGCAAATATATTATATTTGCTATAATTGCCACGATTGACAAGCAGGTTAGAAAACCACAGTTCTTTTAGCTGTTATTAGGAAGATGCCGCTGGTCATCTTCTGATTCAGGTTCTCTCTGTCGCCTCTTCGAAATCTACGGAATGATATAGGGTAAGAGATATTCTTTCACAGTCATTGCATAGTTATTATATAATGTATGGTATTTGAAATTTTGTCATGGAATTATGCCCAAAACTTTAATATAAAAAGTCCTGACCTGAGAATTCTCAATTGTGTTTTGCATTGATATAACACAGCCGCTATAAATGCGTCCATAGTAGTGTTAGCAATCCCCACAAGCGTAGTGACGTAGTATGTATACAACAGCACAACCGAGAAACTAAGCGGGTGAAAAGTTATTTCATATTAATATTTCTAGATAAACACACACACATACACACACACACACACACACACACACACACACACACACACACACACACACACACACACACACACACACACACACGAACACACACACATATATATTATCTTTATACATAAAAATTACGTGTCACGTTGTTTGTCCGCGATGAACCCCTAAACTACTGAACTAATTTCAATAAAATTTTGCACACGCTGTGCAGTTTGGTCCAACTTGAAAGATAGGATAGTTTTTATCCTGATAAGTGACCCTCAATATTTTTTTTACGAATTTAAGGATTTTTTATATGAAGGGTCGTCGAAAAGGGCAGAACAACGTCTGCCTGGTCAGCCAGTATATATATATATATATATATATATATATATATATATATATATATATATATATATATATATATATATATATATATATATATATGTCTAGAAATATTGATTTACTATGAAATTATTTATTAAATCAGTCAAAGTCCAGCGAGAGTATAACTAGTGTAAGTAGTAAAAAGTTTACGTGGACCACTCAGAAAGTTTTGCGGAAAAAACAAAGATCTATAAAGGTTAAAGTTGTTATAACAAATTTTTTTCGAAGAACTTACCGCCAGCTATTACAAAATTTCATGCGTCTGAAACAACTTTAGAAACTTTGCCCAGTCCACCTCAGACACCTCTCTACGGTCTTCTTGAATGCTGTTAGTGCATCCTTCAAAGACCACAACTTCAACTTTGGAACTATACAGCTGATTATTATTTTAGATAATAAAAAAAATTCACACGGTGCCAAATCGGGTTTTTTAGGAGAGGTGGCAAATGAGCATGCAGCTCACCTGATGGTAAGTGACTACCGCCGCCCATGAACAACTGCAACACCAGGGGAGCGAGGGGAATTACAGATGCGTTACCGGCCTTTTAAAAAAAGTAGGCTCTTTTCTTCAAGGTTCCTAAGTCGTATTGGTCCGAAAAAATCGCTGGTGGTAATCGAATAGAATAGAATAGAATAATTTTTTATTCAATATTGATTGTTACATAATACTTATTGAAAGTCATTTTTTATTTATTTACCACTGCAAGAAGAACCAGCAAGAAACCCGGTTGGACTTTTTTGCAAACATATTTTCTCTTAACAATAATTTCGTTTAAACAATTTTAAATTATTTTTCATAGAAACAGCATGGTGGCGATCACCTTATTCCCAGGAGTTATTTTCATTCATGTGTTCCTTGATATTATAATAACCCTTCTTGTACAGTTTTTCTTTAATAAAATTTTTAAACTTATATATTGTCAAACTTTGAATATGTTTTGGGATTTTGTTGTAAAAACGTATACATTGCCCCATAAATGAATTACTGATTCTGTGGAGTCTAGTAACTGGCATTACAATTATGTTTGTTCGTAGTGTTTAAAGTATGCACATCCTTATTCTTATTAAAGTTATTTATGTTTTTATGCATATACATTACATTTTCATTATTAAATATTGCGATGCCAAAGTTAATATGTTTATTTCTTTAAATTTTTCTCTAGAAAATCGAAGAAATAAATTCCAGTGGCGGACTCCCAATCATCCAGATAGTGTAGATGGTTTCAGGAATTCTGACGCGATGTGCGTTTGTGAAATTTGGCGGCTGGGATTAATCCGAACAATTCCTCAGATTCCTTCAGTAGAGAATGTGAAAGAAAATGCAAAGAGATGCAACATCTGTCTCCAGCGCCAATGAATAATATCGATGGAAAGGACTCGGTCGTCGACGATTCGAGCCGCTCTGCGCTGGATACGGTCAAGTGAAAGGAGCTGGCACTGGGGAGCCCCTGCCCAGAGATGGGAACAGTATTCCATGTGAGGCCGAACCTGCGCCTTGTAAAGTTGCAGGCGGTGTGCCGGCATGAAATACTGTCCCACTCTGCTGAGCACGCCAAGCTTTTTAGAGGCCAATTTGGCCTTCTCTTCCAAGTGACCACGAAACTGCACGTTACTCGATATGTCGACGCCGAGGATTCCGATACTAGCTGAGGCAACCAGGGGAGTGCCTTGAAACTGAGGAGATACGACAAAGGGGTTCTTTTTAGCGTTAAACGTGGAAACTTGTGTCTTCTGAGGATTAAACTTGACTAGATTTAGTCGCCCCCAGTTCGAGACTTTGTCCAGCAAAGACTCGACTTCAGACACAAGTTTGTTCCGGTACTCGGAGACGTTTTCCCGAGAAATATTAGCACGGCCGGTGTATAGAGCATCACCAATGCTGTCATCCGTTTAGCAATGAATGTTACCAGTTAGCAACATATCATTGATATGCAGAAGAAACCGCGTTGGTGATAGCACACAGCCTTGCGGAACACCAGCGTTAATAGGCTTGAAGTCAGAACATGCACCGTCTACAACGACCTTGATGCTCCGATCTACAAGGAAGCTGGTGATCCAATTGCACAATTTCTCGGGAAGCCCATAGGAAGGGAGCTTTGAAAGAAGCGCTTTGTGCCAAACCCGATCGAAGGCCTTCGCAATGTCCAGACTAAAGGCCAACGCCTCCCCCTTGGACTCTACTGCCTCCGCCCATCTATGGGTCAGGTAGACCAGAAGATCACCAGCTGATCGACCCCGACGAAAACCGTATTGGCGGTCACTAATCAGCTGGTGATCCTCAAGGTACCGGATGAGCTGGCAGTTGATAATGGATTCCATTATTTTGGAGAACAAGGAGGTGATCGCGATAGGTCTATAGTTGGACGGGTCTGAGCGGTCGCCTTTTTTAGGGATCGGGTGGACAAAAGCTGTCTTCCATGAATTCGGGACTACGCCTTGGGAGTAGAAGTACCGGAAAAGACGCGTTAGGACCGGTGCCAACTCCGGAGCACACGTCCTCAGCACAATTGGGGGGATTCCGTCAGGCCCACTCGACTTCTGGATGTCCAGGGAGAGAAGTGCTTTGCAAACCAAGCTCTGTGAGAGCAGCACATCCGGCTTGGAGTACTCACACCGCGGGATGGTCGGCGGTGTTTTCCCCCCGTCATCAAGAGTCGAGTTGGACGCAAAAAGGGAGCCTAAAAGGTCGGCTTTGTCTTTTGCGTCATGGGCCAGTGAGTCGTCCTCCCTGTGCAGAGATGGTAGTGATGGCTTACAGAAATTCCCTTGGACAGCCTTGGCGAGAGAGCAGAATGCACGGGTTCCCGAAGGAAGGCGAAATATTTTCTCGCCAATTCTGCCTATGTGCTCTGACTTTGCCTTGGCAATAACTCTTTTGAAGGACCTGGAGGCGAAGTTATACTTCTTTTTAAGTATACTGGTGTTTACATCCCGAGTCACCGAAGCCGCAGCCCAGGCTTGATAACACTCCTGCTTACTGCGTAATGCAGTTTTACAGGAGCGACCAAACCAAGGCTGAGATCTGCCTCCGATGGGTACCACAGATGATGGAATAAATAGTCCCATTCCCTGTAGCACCACATCAGTGACAGAGTCAGCAACAACGCTGGGATCGTCCGGCGAGAAGCAAACCCGCCCCCATGGGTAGGATGCAAAGAAAGACCGCATTCCGTCCCAATCCGCCGACCTGTAATGCCAAACACGGCGGCAACCTGCAGAACGCAACCGCGAAGGGAGCGTGAGTAGCACCATAGTCCGGATCAGACAGTGGTCCGAAGAGCCGAGAGGGGCATCGACGGAAACCTGATATCCGTCCGGATAAGAGGTCAGCAGAAGGTCCAACAGGGAAGGTGTATGATCCTCCACATCTGGAATCCGCGTAGGCGAAGTAACCAGTTGTGTCAGACCATATGCCAAGGCAAAGTCATAAACAGATCTCCCCGCATGATCGGTTAAACGTGAACCGAGCCATTCGGCACGGTGGGCGTTAAAATTGCCAAGGATCACGATCTCTGCGGATGGGACCTGTTGTAGCAAGGAATCTGTAGCCATTTGGACGTGGTCGATGAGTCGGTCTGTTTCGGCATTACCGCTATGGGACCTATAGAGGCACCCGTAGACGCGCGGATGGGCGTCGCTGTCTACGCGTAGCCAAAAAATGGACAGGTCCGAACCTTCAAGGCTGCCGAGGCGTCGAGAACAGATGTCCTCTCTGACATACACGCAAACTCCAGCCCGAGGCACAAAGGAGTGCTCCAATTTGTACCCCGGGTAGGAGAGATACGAAATATCAGCCGGAGAGGAAACCTGCGTCTCGGTCAGGAAGAGCAAGGCCGGCTTCACTGTCTCGAGATGGTAGTGGACGGCGTTTAGGTTAGAGTGAAGTCCCCTGATGTTGCAGAAATTTACGAATAGCGTGGCAGGGGTCGCCTTGGTATTGTTGCTCAGTTTTCCCCAAGCAGTTATGTTTTGAGCAGAATTTTGCCCCCCCCCCCCCCCAGAATACGCGGGGCAGCCTGAGCACCCACGCTCAGGATTGGAATAACATGGTCGTGGATGCTCAGCGAGGGATTCTCCAGGGGTACTGGTACCCTCCTGGGGTAGTCTAATGTGTAATTCCACTACCATGTTGATGGGGGGGGGGGGATTGGGCCTCCGGCCACCTGCACTCACCGGACGAACCGCAGAAGCAGAGCTTCTACTTCACGCCGGTATTCTGTGGGGTCGTGGTACTAACCCGGCTCGAGCCGGCCCATACGTGCAACAGCAAAAACTGCTGCGTGGCTCTACCACCGTTAGTTTGCTGTAGCCTCGGATTCTGAATTACAGCGGGTTTACCAACAATGTACGAAAATGAAACAATAAATAATAAAAATATAAAAACTTCATCCCGGGTGGGATTGTAATCAAGCACTGGCATATAAGTTGAAAAAATATACAAGTTATAAGTACAATAATAAAGGAAAGTTACAGAGTATATTCGTCCCATTGATTAGCACAGATGTCTTCCTATTTCTAAGAGGATTAAGGAGCGATTAATCTGCCGCGCTGTTACAATGCGTGTTGGCAGAGTTCACATGTCCCCGAAATATTTAATAGTTTTCATACAACATACAATAGTATGGTCTATGAAATAAAGCAAATATGTGGAAGGTCTCAAATATGTAAAAGCATTATATTGAAAGAAATGGGACTTGAAAAGGATTATTATAGTTGCGTGTAGGTTGCTTCGCAGCCTCCGAGACCGAGGTAAACTTGGACTCGCTAACCGATGTGTCCTAGATATATCATCTTAGTGCCGGTGGTAAGCGGGTTTGTTGTAGCAATACGACTTGCCCGTGGACATCGCATACCCCTACCGTTTGTGGGCGGCGTCTTAGCGCATAGCGTTATGAGACGTCGGCTATCTTTCGGATTAGGGTGAGTGTGTTTGGTAGTACTTTTAAGTGCAGCAAGCATACTCAACTTCATGTCTTAGTGCAATAGCGCTATGATACGTGGAGTTTTGGCTAATGATGTCTTGGTACCGTGCTACTATGATACGTTGGTGGTTAATCGATGTGTCCTAGACATATCATCTTAGTGTTGGTGAAAAGCGGGTTTGTTGTAGCAATAGGACTTGCCCCTGGACATCGCACACCCCTGCTGTTTGTGGGCGGCGTCCTAGCGCATAGCGTTAGGATACGTTGGCTATCTTTCGGATTGGGGTGAGTGTGTTTGGTAGTACTTTTAAGTGCAGCAAGCATACTCAACTCCATGTCTTAGTGCAATAGCGCTATGATACGTGGAGTTTTGGCTACTGACGTCTTAGTGGCGTGTTACTGTGACACGTTAGTTGTATTTTGCGGGTGGTGCTGTCTGCTGGGACTGTATGTAGGGATAGTGTAAGCCTGACGATAGTCGTATTGATGCTTGTTGCATTCTGCAGCATTGCGTCTCTGCGATGGTTGTTTGGCGGGTCGCTATTCTCAATGGCGCTCTCTGCTTCTTGATTTGATTCACAACCCAAGTAGCTTTGCCCAAGTCGGGTCCCTTCATCGCGGGGCTGCAGACTGTCTGTCCTCCATGATGTTTTATATAACAACTTAATAATATATCCCTATAAAGTTCCCACCTTTGAAAGATTGAAGGCAACTTGTTGGTGGGTGAGACAAACATGATCGAAAAATGCATATACTCAACGTCAGTGACACAAACCCTTTCTGATGGCGAATTATTACTAATATCTTATAACTGCTTATTGGCTATATCTGCCATTGTATTGGTTGGTGGAGCATATGTGTCGACCTCATGCGGGTGGTAGCTGGAGGGAGAATCTGAGGAGGCTCTCAAGGCTGCGGCCGAAAGCCGCGCAAGGTGGGACCCCATTCCCTTGAGGTGAGCGGTAGACTCATGACACGCTCTGCGGCCAATTGGCCGTGCTGACCATGCAATTGGTGGTGATGCCTTACACTTACATCACGTCTGCAGGAACGGTGATCTGACAGGTGGTGGCACTCAGGAGGAGGACTTTTTATGGCCAGTGTGCCTATTGTTGCCTAACCCGTGTGACGTACATTCACTGTGGCTGGATTTGATCGTATTCTGTATGGCGTTTACACGCATTGACATGGGCCACTTCGGTGGATGTTTGTGTTTACGCACTATCAAGGGGCCAAGTCCGCTTTTACTGGTTCGCCAGTTATTTTGCTGTGGACTACGGTCCAGTTCCCAATTTTGCGTACCCTTCGGGGGGAGCGCATTAAAATGGTTGGTGCTCACCGTACGCGGCGTGTGCGGAGCCGTGTACCTCCTCCACATTTTTTTTAAATGTGGGGGAGCGAAGCCCTTGTATCTGGTATTTTATATAAATATTGTGAGCCTTTTCCAAGCGGGAAGGGATTAATTAATAAGGAATAGACTGTTGTGAACCTGATACAAGTGGAATAGGGACAATTTATTGTTCTTAACCTTTTTGAGCTCTGTCTTCGTGAACGGGGTTCTTTAGCTTATAAGACTCTACCAACAGCTTTCGCTCTCGTGAATATTAATTCCTCCAAGATACACCTAAAAGAACTAAGTTACTATACAAACACAACGTAAATAAGGGCCGTAACTAAGACGATTACGCCATAAATTTATTAAACGGCCTATAATATTTAAACCTTTAGAAAGATCAAGATATACTGGACATATAAATTAGATATTATTATATATCTTATAGATATAGATTCTAAACAAGTATAAGTATATATATAGATGGAAGAAAGAAAGAAGAAGAGAAGAGGGGGGGGGGGAGGGGTCGTTAAAATATGCAGAAGAAACAGCGTTGGTGATAGCACGCAGCCTTGTGGAACACCAGCGTTAATAGACTTGTAGTCGGAGCATGCACCGGCTACAACGACCTTGATGCTCCAAAAAAGCTGGTGACCCAATTGCACAATTTCTCGGGAAGCCCATAGGAAGGGAGCTTCGAAAAAAGCGCTTTGCTTTGCCGTTATTTTGCACATTGCGCGCTTTCGCAATGTGCAAAATAACGGCCAATGCCTCCCCCTTGAACTATTCTGCCGCCGCCCATCTCTGAGTCGGGTAGACGAGAAGATCACCAGCTGATTGACCGCGACGAAAACCGTATTGGCGGTCACTAATCAGCTGGTAATCCTCAAGGTACCGCCTCAGATGGCAGTTTATAAAGGATTCCATTATTTTGGAGAACAAGGTCGTCAAGAGGGTGGCCCAATAATTGAACCGGTGTGTTGTCTTTCATTTTGAGCGTTAAGTGTGCGGGGGCGTTTTCATGGTGTATTTGTCGCACTACTTCCGTGTTTGGTTGCTTGCTGTAAGCAGCGGTGAACACTACTCGACAAGTATTTGGTAATATACCATTAGTGTTGATACTACTTTGATACGAGTAGCAGAAACTCCGTCAAAGTGAAAAAACAAGCGATCAAAATCTTCACGATTTAAGAGAGCTTCACTTTTGTATTGGTTCATTTTGAAACATCGAAACCTTCGGCTAGTGATTAGTTTCTGGATCGTATTGATAAAGCTAAGATCACCTATAATGATGTCGCAAAATCTCTAAGACGAGCCTGTATCAAACTTAGTAATCTTGTGACGGCATCTTTGTACACGGGCCTTCATTCTGAGCATTTGCTAGAATAGTTCAAATTGGAACGTTCTTATTTTGAATTATAATCGTATTTCAAATAATTATATATGTCCAGTGTCTCATACAAAAATCGCAAAACTTTCTGCGTGACCTGTCTTATGTTCCGTTTAAACATCCTTATCCGCCTAAGAATTACAAAATGCTTATAACATGAAATAAAATAGCACTAGTAGTTATGACACAAATCATGTAATAGATTATCCTTTAATATAAGCCATTGATACCAAGTAGTTTATGGATGAAATTAACCCCTGTAATTGAGATGATCGCTACCATGCAACTTCTATTTTTTTATAGGATAAGGGTGAAAACGAGCACACAGTCCACCTGATGGTAAGTGGTTGCTGCAGCCCATAGACATCTACATCTATCCTCTGTTACAAATCAAAATGCAGATGCGTTTTCACCCGTGAGGACTAGGATGGAATGCCTCATTTCCAGTAAAAAGGGCCTCCGGCCACCTGCACTCACCAAGCGAAACGCAGAGGTAAACCTCTACTTCATGCTGGTATTCTGTGAGGTCGTGGTACCACCCCGGTTCGAGCCGGCCCATCCATGCGACAGCAAAAGCTGCCGCCTGGCTCTACCACTGTTAAAACTTCTAATTGGTTTTGTGTTATTTTTTATTATGTAACTTTAATTATTGTAATCTTTTTTTGAATTCCGCTGGGTTTCTTGCTGACTCTTCCCAGGACCGAGGTATTTTTCGTAACAGTAAATTAGACATAATAGTTACTTATAATAAGTATTATTTATAATCAAATTTTTCAGATTAAATCTAACTTGAATTCACGTCCAACACGCAGTCAATATAAGAACAATTTATGTACACCTAAAATTAATAATAAAATGTATTATAAGAACACTTTTTGTACAGGTATTAAAATACACCTCAAGAAGTGGTTAATATACAATGTGTTTTATAATTTAAATGAATATTTTAATACCAAACATAAATTTAGATAAAGTTTTTATTTCTTAATTATTGCATGCCCGATATGGGTAAACTGTGTAACATTTAATTGAAATGTCAACCGCAAATTGTACACACACAGCTCATTGGCAATAAATATACTGATTCTGATGCTGAAAAGTTTCGGTTTGTTTAAGGCGCGGGTTGAGCAAAATGTCGCGCTAGTCGTTATTTGTGCGGTTTTTAGGAGCTATCTACTTTTTATTTAAAAGATATATCAACAAATAAAAAACACATTATATTTCTACATAATCTTGATTTCATAAGAGCTGTATCCAATTTTTTTTTAAAGGAATAAATATTAATATAATCTCCTTACAACGAAACCACATAAATGTGAAATTATTATTGATAACATGCATCTCCTCGTAAAGTAAGTATTATTTTATTTTGCGATTTACACCAATGGATAGGCAATTTATTAATGAACATTTCTATAGTAAAATTTTTTTCAAAAGACCAAAATTTGATTTTATTAAGAAATTATTTTAAAATCTGGGCGTATTCACTGCCCACGGGCTTGCTGGATCATTGAGCGTTGAGCTCTCGAACGTGGAGCCTGTGTCGTTCGTTAGAGCACACGCTCACGATCTTATCAGTCGATAATATTATTACTTATTAGGTTATTTTATAGGTAGTATTATTTGTTTGTTTTGGGTATAATTTTTCGTATTAGTTATACATATATTTGTTGTGTTTTTTACTGCGCGATGAAGCTTTTTGTGTGTATTTTCTTTGAAGTAAATGCAAATAAAAAAATGAAGCACCATTAGCATGTAAGGTTCGAATCCATAATTAACATTTCGACAAATATTATAATTTACACTATAAAAGGCTAATTCAATATTATCAGTATAGTATACAGTTAAAAATAATCGTAGTAACCAACTACAATATTTTCTCGGGTGTAGTACTGCCTCGTTGGTCTAGTGGTTGTAGTAGTGCGACTGCTGATCATGAGGTCCCGGGTTCGAATCCTGGGTCGGTTATGAGTTTTTCATTTATGTTCTAAGTTATAATTATAATTAGTATTACTAAGTTATAGTTTTTTGCTAAAATATAGTATATTATTCATTGCTTGTTTTTTCTTCTTTTTCAAAAAATAATTGAGTACATAAGGTGTTCTATACTTATAATTCGGTAAAAAGTATGTAAGTAGGTACTAATATACCTACTTTTTACTATAAACTAAAAATTTTTAAAACTAAATTTAACTAAAAAGACTACGCTGACCATTTATTTTTTAACTCAAAACAGGACATGGGTTTATTTATACTCTAAAAAGTATAACTTTATACAATAAATTAAAAAATAATGTTGCATTTAAAAATAGGTAATTATTAAATGCAACATTTTTTAAAATTATGAATTACATTTATCAGAGGATTAAATTTGCTTTAATAAAGTTGGTGATGATTTTAAATAAGAATAAAATTCTGCTCAATTTTTTTTTATTGTTATCTTTCAACATCGCCTTTAGAACTGGAACCGTAAGTGTTTCTTTCAGACGTCCACAATTTATTCAAAATAAAAAAAATACTCTTTCTATCGGAGCATTTGTACCAGGTAGACATAAAATATATTCGATTAAAAAAATTATGTTGAAGATTGTTGGCTTTGAATACTTCCATCCAAAGAGTTACGGGACAATTTTGTGTCCCGGAGCTTTATTTGGGGACAACGGGACGTATGGTCACTTTACCTATAACCCGGCGACGGCTCCGTGGCGCAGTGGCTTAGCAATCAGTTGTTGCGCTGGGGGCCGCGGGTTCGAATCCCGCACGGAACAAATATTTGTAAGGCCTACAAATAATCGTTCCGGGTCTGGATGTTTGTCCTTGTGCAATTTATGTTTGTAAACTGCCTCCACGACTCTCATTATATATTACTCTCACTCTGCGAAACATCCTATTTATTTGTTTATTCTTTATTGCACCAAATATTTGTACAAAAGGCGAGCTATCTATCTATTTACCTATAGTGAGTAGGTATCTTTTAAACTCACAATTTTCAATGCTTCATTTTTAATATATAATTAATTATAAAATTTCATAATTTTTTTTTTTCTAAAAATTAGATAATATATGAGAATACATAATTCTAATATAATGCAACTAATATACCGAATAAAAAAATTAAAATACATTCATCGTTGTACGCTGTGTGTATTTCCATAAAATAGTTTATTGATGTTGAAAAATACGTCCGTACAGTAGGTGGCATTGAGTTATACAAAACTATGGTAGGTGGCGTCTTACATATTATTTTTTACGCGATCCTATATTGTAGGGAGTTGGCGCGGCCGGCACACAAACGCTCAAGGTCGTTCGCATGGAGTAGCCCCTTAATAAAAAGTACAAACCCAATTGAATGTGAAGTATCAATCCCAGTCCACAATGGAAATTCTACGGCATGACCCCGTGCGTGCATTTGCACAGGGAACACGGCCCAGAGAGTGCACGTCAACACTGCGGTCCCGGCGTATCCGCGCCGCAGTCGGTCCGCGTGTAGCGCTGTTTTTAATAAAAGCGGTTGTGCTGCTTCTGAGCTTGAATTGAACAATGGCTCTATAAAATAAAAAACAATCGTATAGAGTACAATTTACATATGTGACCTGTATTTGAAACTTACAAAACATTTTTGTAACTTTCAAATTAAATCCAAGCCCACCCATACGAATGCAAAACTTCAAGATACAAGATACTGTAAACTCGTTCTGCATAGTTCGGACCAAAGGTTAATATTTAAAAGTCGGAGGTAGCCTTCGTTAACTATGAAATCAAAATGTCAAACACCTCAGTTCCTCCCTGTGACCGTAGGAGCTGTAAAGCGCCCGAAACGCCGGAAATATAAAAGATGTCCGGGCTAAACTTTTTGGTTTGCAATTTTACACAAAAAAGGTCCACTAATATTACGTTTTAAAGTTTTTATGTAAAATTGATTTATTATTGTCGTTTCATAAAAAAATATGATTGTTAAAGGATAAGGTGATAAGACGTTTTCTACGAGTATTTAATAGGTCTTTAATTTTTAATGCATATTATTTTCGATACAACAGCAAAATCTGATTTGAGAGTGATTTTAGACTTTTAGACAATTGAACTACTTGCTGAAAGAGCACAAGCTTCAAGACAACAAGCTTCGGGTCCTGCGCCTACGTCACAGTGACCGAGTAAAATCGACCACAGTCGGGCGTGTGCCTACTGTACTATCCTATGTCAGAGGAGTCACAGACAAGGTTGGCTACATTTTGAAGCGAAATTCTATTAAAACATAATTCAAGCCGCCGAAGAAGATTAGTCAATTCTTACTATCCGTCAAGTGTCATATCTCTCTACAAGACGCAGAGTGTACAAGCTTGATTGCGAATGTGGTCTCTCTTACATAGGATAAAGAAAAAGATCCATTAAAACCCGCGTGATAGAACATATAGCTGACGTGAAGCACCGACGCTCTGGGAAGTTTGCAGTCTGTGAACATGTTCAAGATATTCCCCGGCATTACATCACATTTGGTAAACCACAAATCTTCGCCAAAGAATACCGATTCCTACCAAGGATGATACGCGAGGTTATTGAAATTAAAAATCATCCTAATTTGAATAGAGAAGATAGATGGGTGCTGTCATCTGCTTGGGATCCTATAATTAACAAAATTAAGTCCAAACCCAAGCATACCACTGCAAGAATTCAAGATACTCTCAGCTCATTCTGCGTAAATCGAACCAAAAAACTAATATTGAAAAACTAAAGGTACCCGGGCTAACTGTGACATCGGGACGTCAAACAGCTCAGTCCCTCCATGACCATGGGTTGCTGTAAAGCATCCGAAACGTCGGGAATTAAAATAGTAAATTAAAAGCGATAAAATCGTAAAAAAAAATAGTTTTATTCAATGTGTAGTGTTCGCGTAAATATAAGAAATCATTAAGTATAGCTCAAATGGAAAGGTTTATATTCTTTAAATTTATTTTATATATTTAATTTATATTCTCTGAATATGCTCTTGTTAATTCGGGCAATTTCCTACAGAAGAAAACCGGCCAAGTTCGAGTCGGACTCGTCGGTATATAAGTTTAAAATTATTAAAAATATTTTTACTATATGATGTAACTAAAAATTAATGTTTTTCGCAATTTTTCCTTTATCTTTGCTATAATACGTTGCTTCGTACCAAATTTTAAGATTCTGAGTTCACGGGAAGTACCCTGTAGGTTTTGATTCCCTTGCGAAAGTCGGAAATTTGCGGCATAAACGGCTGTATCTTTTGATTGCGTTAGTTTAGAAGTTTGATTTTTTCACAGCTCCAAGGGATAGTAGACTTAAGTATTTGGTATGAATTTCAGGTTGATACCTCCACGCGTTCCTGAGAAAAAGGGCCTTGAAAGACAGACAGACAGACGGACAACAAAGTGATCCTATAAGGGTTCCGTTTTTTCATTTTGAGGTACGGAACCCTAAAAAACATGCTATTATCCCTCACAACTTTCATGGATAATAAGCAGTATTATACGTGTGAGAGGTCTTGCTAGAAGTAGAAATCGAACCACACTTACGATATAAAGCACCTCATTATAATATGTAATAAGCATCATTTAATCAAAATCATATTTGAAATGCTTAAAGTAAGTAGTTCCTCCTCTGTTGGCGATCATCAGGCAAAGCTATTGGCCTCTAGGCGGTAGAAATCATTTTTTTTATAGGATAAGGGTGACAAACGAGCACACAGTTCACCTGATGGTAAGTGACTGCTGTGGCCCATAGACATCTACATTTATCTTCGATTACGAATCAAAATGCAGATGCGTTGTCACCCGTGTGGACTAAGATGGAATGCCTCATTTCCAGTAAAAAGGGTCT
Organism: Parnassius glacialis; assembly: GCA_033319125.1. Taxonomy (NCBI): domain Eukaryota; kingdom Metazoa; phylum Arthropoda; class Insecta; order Lepidoptera; family Papilionidae; genus Parnassius; species Parnassius glacialis. The sequence continues at coordinate 230,435 of JAVANC010000013.1, read as the reverse complement.
CCGGTTCTCTACACTTACCATACGAAACATAGCAGCGTTAAGCTGCTATTTTACGCTGGTATTGTGTGAGAGCGTGGTCCTTCCCCGGTCGAGCCGACCCATTCGTGCTACAACCATAATATAGCTGCAGCATGGCTCTACCACGTATAAATCTAGTGAAGGCTATTGTTCATTGTTGTATTCGTTGTAGTAGATTTAAAGCAAATTTCGTGCAGCCTACTAAGGGTGACTTACCTACCGATAGGACTTACTTATAATTACCATTTTTGAGCACTGGAGTAGGTTATTGCAGGCCTGTGCTGATAGTCAATCGTAAGGGTAGAAGCAATACCTTAATAAAATCTGACATTTGTATATTTGTTTGTTTAGTAGTGAAGACTGTCCACTTGGAACTCGCCATGGATCTCACGAAGGAGGTATGTGTACCTGACTATAAGACAAATGGTTTTGGTAAAGGAAAACAAGCTCCACTGATGTGGCTCCTGGGGCACATCACGAAATTTATTTCGAAAAAGGATGGCGTTGCGAGAGTAGCTAACGTCCAGATTAAGAAAAGGCTTCTTCTTCGAGCCCACAATCGGTTTATCACATTACCAATTGAAGCGGACTAGACCACTTCAACGCTGGGGAAATGTTGCGGTCTACCGTGACTCGAAACGCAACAGTGACAACAACAGCCCGGAATTTTGAACGGATGAACAATCGGTCAAAACGTTTTAAAACTTTATCATTTAACGTTACACATTAGCTCTTTGCATTCATTTTTCAATATGAAAATTTTGTTTCAACCATAACTTCTTGAATGATATGCAAAACCAAAAAGTGAAGATTTTTAATTTTGAAACTCGGCTAAATCAATATAATAAATACATCACTGAGCTCCGACGACAAGGCACAAGAGCTCCTGCTGCATCCAGGATCAGGACCAATCACTGGGTAAGCTTAAGAAAACATTTTATCTCTTTTTTTTATGGAATAGGGGGCAAACGAGCATGCGGCTCACCTGATGGTAAGTGACTACCGCCGCCCATGAACAACCGCAACATTAGGGGAATTGCAGATGCGTTGCCGACCTTTTAGAAAGGTGTAAGCTCTTTTCTTGAAGGTTCCTAAGTCGTATCGGTCCGGAAAATTCGCTGGTGTTAATTGATTCCACAAGGAAGTCGTGCGAGGGAAAAAACTTATTTTAAATCGCACAGTGGTGGACCGCCAATCATCCAGATGGTATGGATGGTAACGCGAGTTTTGTCGCGATGTGCGATGGTGAAATTGAGCGGCTAGAATTACTCCGAACAATTCCTCAGAGCACTCCCCGTGATAAATGCGATAAAATACGCAAAGTGATGTAACATCTCTACGCAGTGCCAGTGTATCGAGCCGATCAGAAAGAACTCGGTCGTCGACGATTCAAACCGCTCTGCGCTGGATGCGGTCAAGTAGAAAGAGCTGGCACTGGGGTGCCCCGGCCCAGAGATGAGAACAGTATTCCATGTGGGGTCGAACTTGCGCTTTGTAAAGTTGCAAGCGATGTGCCGGCATGAAATACTGTCTCGCTCTGCTGAGCACGCCAAGCTTTTGAGAGGCCAATTTGGCCTTCCCTTCCAAGTGACCACAAAACTGCACACTATTCGATATGTCGACGCCAAGGATTCCGATACTGGCTGAGGCAGCAAGGGGAGTGCCTTGAAACTGAGGAGATACGACAAAAAGGTTCTTTTTAACGGTAAACGCGCAAACTTGTGTCTTCTGGGGATTGAACTGGACTAGATTTAGTCGGCCCCAATCCCAGACTTTGTTAAGCAAAGACTCGACTTCAGACACAAGTTTGTCCCGGTACTCGGTGACGTTTTCCCGAGAAATATTGGCACGGCCGGTATATAAGGCATCACCAGTGCTGTCGTCTGCATAGCAATGAATGCTACCAGTTAGCAACATATCATTGATATGCAGGAGAAACAGCGTTGGTGATAGCACGCAGCCTTGTGGAACATCAGCGTTGATAGGCTTGAGATCAGAGCATGCACCGTCTACTACGACCTTGATGCTCCGATCAGCAAGGAAACTGGTGATCCATTTGCACAATTTTTCGGGAAGCCCATAGGCAGAAAGCTTCGAATGAAGCGCTTTGTGCCAGACCCGATCAAAGGCCTTCGCTACGTCCAAACTAACGGCTAATGCCTCCCCCTTGGACTCTACTGCCTCCGCCCATCTATGAGTTAAGTAGACTAGAAAATCACCAGCTGATCGACCCCGACGAAATCCGTACTGGCGGTCACTAATCAGCTGGTGATCCTCAAGGCACCTCATGAGCTGGCAGTTTATAATGGCTTCCATTATTTTGGAGGACAAGGAGGTGATGGCGATAGGCCTGTAGTTGGACAGGTCTGAGCGGTCGCCTTTTTTACCAAAGTGCACCCGATCCCTAAAAAAGTCTTCCTTGAGTTCGGGACTTCCTTGTCTTCCATGAGTTCGGGACTACGCCTTGGGAGTAGGAGTACCGGAAAAGACGCGTTAAAACCGGTGCCAACTCCGGAGCACACGTCTTCAGCACAATGGGAGGGACTCCATCGGGCCCACTCGACTTGCTGACGTCCAGGGAGAAGAGTGCTTTGCGGACCGAGCGCTGTGTAAATCGCACATCCGGCATGGAGCACTCACATCGCGGGATGGTCGGCGGTGTGTTCTCCCCGTCATCTAGAGTCGAGTTGGACGCAAAAAGAGAGCTCAACAGATCGGCTTTCTCCTTTACGGCATGGGCCAGTGAGTCCTCCTCTCTGTGCAGAGATGGAAGAGATGGCTCACAGAAGTTCCCTTGGACAGCCTTGGCGAGAGACCAGAATGCACGGGTTCCAGAAGGAAGGCGAACTAGCTTCTTGCCAATTCTGCCGATGTGCTCAGACCTTGCCTTGGCAATGACGCTTTTGAAGGACCTGGAGGCGGAATTATACTTCTTTTTAAGTGCGCTGGTGTTTACATCACGAGATGTTGATGCGTCAGCCCAGGCCTGGTAGCACTCCTGCTTATAGCGCGATACTATTTTACAGGAGCGACCAAACCATGGCTGGGATCTGCCTCCGATGGGCACTACAGAGGATGGAATAAAAAGTTCCATACCCTGAAATACCACATCAGCAACAGAATCGGCAACAACGCTGGGATCTTCCGGCGAGAAGCAAACCCGCCCCCAAGGGTAGGATGCAAAAAAAACCGCATCCCGTCCCAATCAGCTGACCTATAGTGCCAAACACGGCGGCAAGCTGCAGATCACAACTGCGATTGGAGCGTGAGTGGCACCGTACTCCGGATCAGACAATGGTCCGAAGAGCCCAGAGGGGCATCGAGGGAGACCTGATATCCGTCCGGATGAGAGGTCAGCAGAAGGTCCAACAGGGAAGGTACATGGTCTTCCACATCTGGGATCCGCGTAGGCGAAGTAACCAGTTGTGTTAGACCATATGCCAAAGCAAAGTCATAGACAGATCTACCCGCATGATCAGTTAATTAAACGAGAACCAAGCCATTCAGCGTGGTGGGCGTTGAAATCACCGAGTATCACGATCTCTGCGGATGGGACCTGTTGTAGCACGGAGTCTGCAGCCATTTGGACGTGGTCAATGAGCACCCCGGTTCGAGCTGGCCCATCCGTGCGACAGCAAAAGCTACCGCTTGGCTCTACCACTGTTAAATCTGTTAACAAATATTCAGTAGCAGCCCGGATTTAGGAAGTTTAGCGGTGTTTCACCCCATGATTGCATGTATGGCCATTGGTCTTGCGCCTGTTCTCTCATCGGTAATGTTGGATTGTTTTCCTGTCATACTTTGAAAGTGAGGGAATAGAGGGTACCCCTGTGCTTGCACGTACATTCAAGCACTATAATTCTATCCTGTGCAGATGCCTAGTATCACTTAAGACTGTGCACCGTGACATAAATTCGGTCTGTGGGACATTATAAATATTTATTAAAATAGATGTGTATGTAAAAATACATAAATAATTAATAATAATATATTGGGTTACAGTAACGAAGATGCTATATATATATTTAGAGAACCGGATACCCTTTTTACTGGAAACGAGGCATTCCATCTTACTTAGGGGTAACAACGCATCTGCATTTTGATTTTTAATAGAGAATAAATGGAGATATCTATGAGCTACAGCATACAGTTACTATCGGGTGGACTGTGTGCTCGTTTGTCACCCTTATGGCGTCGTGTAGCGGGTCGTCCACTTACTTTTAAAATGTTCGAGAAGTGCGATGGCTGTCACATGCATTATAATTGTGAACAGGTACTTTTTGTGGGGCGTAATACCCTTGATTATATATGGGTATTCCTTTTCAACTTTGATTTACAACATCATATTAATTGCTTTAAAAATGACAAAAAGAGAATACTTGCGTACGTGATGTCATGCACCCAGAGTCGTTAGGGAATGACTGTGGTTTTTGCGGTCAATAGTCGAAACGGAGACGAGACATCTGCGCAAATCGACATTATGGTGCAATGAGTGCAGGCGCAAGCACAGGTACGTCACTATTCTCGCACTCTGCTTAATGGCATAATCTGATTAATAATAAAAAAAAATTTACCATTTAAACCAGCAATCAACTCGTCAATTCGATCAGCGTCCACGTGAAAAACGTATTGTTTAGCAATAGAAGTGACGTGACAAAGAAGTAGAAACATGACACGTGATAATTTCACCATATCTCCTCTTTCCTGTAAATAAAAGATATTTTGTATAACACCGAGTCATAAAGAATAGAATTATGATAAGAAAGCTAGTGAATAAAATAGCAAGATATACCTGGTATGCGTAAAAACATTCCTGCAGCAGATAGAGGAGTGTAATAGAAAAAACCAGTAAACGATAGAAAGCGTGTAGACGACGACTGGTTGCAGAACCTGTGCTCAGACGAAGGTATCCCGCCTGGCGTAGCACCTCTGTGTGTCCTCGCACACAGTCCGCTGCCGACCTTAGAATTCAAGTTATGTTAATTCTGTGTTATTTTAAATAGTGTTGTTTTTGTGATCTTGATAAGCACTTGTACTAGTTTCACAATATTTTCTTGCCTTTCCTTCCTTTCCTTTACAGCCCATAAAAGTCCAATGCTGAACATAGATTGTCTCGTGGTTAGTTGCCATGCTTGGCAGGCGGGTTGGCAACCGCAGGTATAAATTTGTATAGTGTTACCTGTTTATGTTTAAGTGAATACTACACATTAAATTCAACTAGTTTTTACTTATTTTATCGCGATTTATTTTATTTTATCTTTATAATACCTATGTGTATGTGTATATTATAAAGATAAAATAAATGGAAATGTTAACACCCCGTGGAAGGAACACTTATCTGCCTAGGAATCCATCTTGGTAAGTAAGACCTTCGAACCGAATTCTGTTGTTAAACAGCAGCAGCTGCTATGTTCCAGTCTCAAGTGTATAAAGAGCCAGTATAATTACAGGCATAACGTTTTAGTCCACGGAAGTGCTGCTACGTGTGTGTAGTGAAGGTGTGTGTGCAGAAGTGGTGCTACGCATCCGTAGCACCACTTCTGTTTGTGCATGTCACTTAAAATTAAGCTTATTTGGACGTTTACATTTTATTTTTTTCGTCTATAAAATAATATATTTAAAACTGACATGAAACACCTCCGTTTCGGGAAGTGTGCAGTCCTTAAACATTATCTTTATATATAAAAAGTACGTGTCACGTTGTTTGTCCGCGATGGACTCCTAAACTACTGAACTGATTTCAATGAAATTTTTGGTCAATGTGCAGTTTGGTCCAACGTAAAAGATAGGATAGCTTACATCTCAATTTATAGTCGCAATACAATATTATTTTATTGAAAATTATTTGTCTATTATTTGGCAGTCACAATTATCTGTTAGCTCCAAATGATTCTGTCAGATGACGATATCTGTTGACTGGATTGAGTAAATATGTAATAGATGGCGCTATGTTAAAAATGCAAATGTTTAATATAAGCTACAATTTAGGAGTATAACCACCACGTGTTGCTGTAAGTATTCAACAAATAGAACCGATTTCAAAAAAAAATTGCAGACTGTGTGCAGTTTGGTCCAACTTGAGAGATAGGATAGTTTTTATCCCGATAAGTGACCCTCAATTTTTTTATTGCTATTTTCCGGAGTTTTTTTGGGAGAGCAAATGGTCGTTCGGAAAGGGCAGAACAATGTCTGCCTGGTCAGCTAGTTATTACATATATTACGGGCTGAGAGACTACAAAAGATCGCAAAATATGGTGTTAATTCCTATTAAGGTTGATTGTGAGGCTATTGATATTGAACAAAAGTATCCTCTTATTCTACTCGGAATCCTATCTATACAAATAAATAAAATTGAAGTGTCCGTTTGTAAGATCGAAATTACAGCGTTTTACTATATGCATATTAAATTATATACAGTACTTATAACAAAAAACGATTTTAAAATTGTTGTCTGTCTGTCTTTCTGTCTGCCTTGTATGTCCTGGCTAATCTCCAAAATGCCTTGGCCAATTTTGACCGTACTTTCAGCGACAGATAGCTAATATTATAAGAAATAACTAAGGCTTCTTTTATTTTAGAAAAATAATTATGGTTCTGCGCAAAAATTAAAACACATATAATCCAATCGTAATAAATTACTGCCAATAAATTAACAGCCAAATTCAAGCAAAAATCACTTCCTCACTTCCACACCATCAGCGAGGAATGGAGCGAAGCATGCTCAAGGTAAAGAAAATCAACAAAATACGACACCCAAAAATAAGAGCAATTACGAAAGTCACAACAGCCTTGAGCTATGCACAAAAGCAAAAGTGGAAACGGGCAGGCCATGTAGCGAGGCTTACAGACCTGAGATGGACCGTAAGAGCAACCCTATGGAAAGATTCACAAGGAAAAAGAAACAGAGGAAGATCAATAACACGATGGGAGACGATCTTAGAAGAACTGCCGCGCCGGCTCAAACTGGAGCCAAATAGCACAAGACAGAGACAAATGAGCATCTTTGGAGGAGGCATATACCCAATCTGGGGTCCTAGCAATAAATAAAACTAATGAATAATACTAATAAATAATACTAACAAAAATGTAAGTATATTTAAATAAAAAATGAATAAACTAATTAAAGACACTAACCCATTAAACCATAAAACTACTAGAGTTAAGAAATCGATATTGCAAGGAATAAAGGCTTTTTATTTGATTTTTTTATTTTTATTTTATTTTATTATTTAAATGTATATTTTTGATTACTTTTAAGAAATTAACTAATTATTTAATGTTAAGCAGTGCGTTAGTTGCGAATGTACAAACGATTTTTGGTTTAATGGTACAAATAAAAAATAAAAAAATATGTAAACACTTTGATCAATAAATTAAAAAAATGTCTGGGTTAAAATTTATAACACATTAAGTAGACTCGCAGTTTTTATACTTAAAAGTAATTTGAAGGTGCGTCTATAAAACACCGGATAGATCGTGTATAAAATTAACAATTGTGGCCTGAGTGATCAGAAATTGGTAAATTAAACAATAATAATTCAGCGAGGAGGACCAGCTATGCTTCTGATCCTGACTAAAAATGGTGTGTGGATTTAAATCACCAACTGCTGATTCAGAGTTTTTAATATCAACGAATGATTGAATAAACTACTTTTACGGATTCTATCACGTAGATCGGAACAAAATCAATAATTAAAAAGGCTGAAGGTACTCAGAGTTAACTCTGACATCGGGACGTCAGTCACCTCAGTCCCCCGTGATCATGGGTGCTGTAAAGTACTCGTAACGTCAGGTATCAATAAAAAACGAGTTAATTAAACGCGATAGAATCCGTTAAAATAGTTTTATGCAATGTGTAGTGGTCGTGTCAATGTAAGAAATCATTAATAGATGATTTTACGTATTTTAATGTGCGAACTTAATATTTGGCAATACTGCAAATGCCCCTAAATTCGGGCTACAAAAATTATGCGAAGGAATGCATGCACCTGGCATGGGAATGGACTATCTGGACTTCTGCTAATCTGTCTCATGTCTCAAGGGCTGCAGCCATGATGGTTGGATGCCGGCTGTCTTCACATATATAATCCTCACAGATTATCGCGAAATATAGCTTTATAGCAAATGTCTATAACTGTTCACGTAAAGCGCTAGTGTCAAGCATCGATGCTAGATGGCACTCGGCTCGGCGCGATACGGGATGAAGTTCGTCCGAGCGTGTTGACCGATGGGTGTCGAGAACGCGCTAGAAAAATTAAGAGTCCAATTCAGCTGCGATAGGCAGCACGCTGTTTTTTTGTCGGGAAGTCGGAAGCGGAATACGACACGCGCATCTAGGAAATATACGGTTTAGGATACGTAACGCGCATTCCTTCTTGTTAGCTTCACTCGGGACTTATTGTATCTAACTCAGAATCTGTTTACTGATTTGACTGTATTAGCTACTAGTGCGGTATTTGATATTCTAGAAATAACTGTTGCCACGCGAAACGGTAGTGACCTTTGATCCGTACGTTCTGTGTTCGTTTCGCGAGTGAGGCGTTATAACAAACGAGAGTTAGTGGCTTCTGTAAGGTAGTTAATCGTACGACAGAGTTACTGGACCGTCATCGTGACTAACGAAGAAAGTGACGTGAGGTGGAGAGGTGCTGAGTTCCGGACTGCTGCAGAGGGTAACGGTTTAATAAGGTCAATAACACTACCAGCCACACCCAGATACACATCACTGACCCTTACTTTCCTAGCACTATACATCCACATGCGACCTGACCCAACCCTGAGGGACCAGTCGCCTTGGATAGAGGTAAGTAAGCTTGCTAGTTTGGATATATGGGGGCCCCACTGAAGCTCTGCGTCGAGAGTGATGCCAAGAAAAACCGTGGATTCAACAGGGCTCTGTTCTTCCCCATTTAAAAACACATTGGTACTCAGATTTCTAACATTCGTTGTTGTAAATTTAATACATTTAGTTTTATTTCCGTTTAAATGTAAATTATTAACGTTAAACCAATGCACTAATTTTGATATAGCATTATACACTTCGTCACATTTAAATGATTTACGTTTAAGTTTAAAAATCAAAGAAGTATCATCAGCAAATAATACTATATCATGATTATCCTCTACAATAGAAGGTAAGTCATTAATATACACTAGAAACAGGAATGGGCCAAGTCATTTGCATAATCGGTTATACTGCGTGAGGCATCAGGTGGTGTTCCGGTGATCAGGTCTGCAGGCAGCCGTAATTCTCTCCCAAAGTTTGCGAAAGCTGGCGTCACTGATGTACTTTCGTGAACAGCGCTTCGATATGACAACAAAAACGGTTGTATGTGCCTGTCCCAGTCTCGTTGTTGTTTTTCCACAACTTTTGCCAGGTACCTTTCCAATGTCTGATTAAATGGTTCTACCATTCCATCAGATTGTGGGTGGTAAGAAGTTGTTCGTGTTTTATGACTACCCATAACTCTGCAAGTTTCCTGGAATATTTGAGACTCAAAATTCCTGCTTTGATCGCTGTGAATCTCTAAGGGTACTCCAAAACGACAGAAGACTTCATGGACTAGTTTATCTGCAACTGTTGAAGCTTCTTGATTTGGAATGGCGAAGACTTCTGGGCACTTAGTGAAGTAATCCATCACAACCATGAAATACTTGTTACCACTTTCACTTTCCGGAAACGGCCCCGCAACGTCAATGGTTATCCTCTCCCATGGTGCACCAACATTGTACAATTTCAATGCGCCTCTACTACGAGTTTGAGGTCCCTTTACAGCCGCACAACACGTACATTTGCGGTACCAGTCCTCGACATCGTCACGACAGTGGACCCAGTAAAACCGTTCTCGGATCTTCAGTAGAGTTCGTTTAACTCCCAGGTGGCCTCCTGAACAACCATTATGGTACAGCTGTAGAACATCCGGTACTTTAGCCTTAGGGACAACCATTTGCAAATGACATCTGTCTCCCCGACCATTTTCCCATTTACGGCACAGGACTCCATCCCGAATCAGCAAGCTGTCCCATTGGGCCCAATAGCTTTTCGTGGTCGAACTCAGTGCTGAGAGGTCGCTCCACTTGGGCTTAGGAGCACTGGCCTTCATCCACTCCAGAATCGGCTTAATGTCCGAATCTTCCTGCTGTGCATGTTGTAGGCTGTCCTTCCACTCATTGCTGAGCTGGTCTGTCTTGAGCATCCTCACAGATACCACTTCTTTACCCTCTTGCCTAGTACAATGCTTGCAATCTTCAGGGCAAGGTCTTCTTGACAATGCATCTGCATTGCCATGAGATTTCCCGCTGCGATGTTCGATCACAAAGTCGTATTTCTGCAGTAGTTCAATCCATCTCGCAACTTGTCCTTCCGAATTTTTGAACTGCAATAGCCATTTCAGTGCAGCATGGTCGGTTCGTAAGTGGAATTTCCGCCCCAGAAGATATTTGCTAAAATGCTGCAAGGACTTTACCACAGCAAGCAATTCCCGTCTTGTGACACAATAGTTCCTTTCCGGCTTTGACAATGACTTGCTGAAGTACGCTATCACAATCTCTTGATCACCATTCCGTTGAGACAACACACCGCCAAGTCCTATATCACTTGCGTCTGTGTCAACTATGAATTCCTTGTCCGCATCAGGGTACCCCAAAATAGGTGTTTTGCACAGACGGTTCTTGAGCTCCTGGAATGCAATATTGCAACTTTCATCCCAGCAGAAATGTCGCTTCTCCTCGATTAGCCTGTGCAGAGGTTTGGCTATAACTGCAAAGTTCTTCACAAATCGCCGATAATAAGAGCACAAACCCAAAAATGCCCTAACCTGGGTCTTGTCTTTTGGAACCGGCCAATCTTTGACAGCGGCAATTTTCTCTGGATCCGTGCGGATACCTTCTTCCGACACTACATACCCCAAAAAGCTAACTTGCCGTTTGAATAGTGAGCACTTCTTCGGACTCAACTTGAGGTTGGCACTCTGGATCTTCATGAGCACGCGTTCCAGGTTTTGAAGGTGTTCCTCAAACGTACGGCCTACGATGATGATGTCATCCAAATAGACCAGACAGGTATCTCCAATTAGCCCGGTAAGTACAAGCTCCATCAACCTTTCAAACGTTGCTGGAGCATTGCACAATCCAAACGGCATGACTTTAAATTGCCACAGACCCTTTCCTGTGGAGAATGCAGTTTTCTCCTTGTCCTTAGGGTCAATTTTAACCTGCCAGTAGCCACTTTTCAGGTCCAGCGTACTAAACCACTTTACGCATGTAAGCATGTCCAGCGTGTCAACAATTCTTGGCATGGGATAGCTGTCCTTCTTCGTAACGTCGTTCAGACGGCGGTAGTCAACACAAAACCGCATGCTGCCGTCCTTATTCTTTACCAGCACCACAGGTGAACACCATGGACTAGATGAAGGTTCAATAACACCATCATTCAACATTCCCTCAATCATGGTTTCCACTTCCTTTTCACGTGCTACAGGCAATCTTCTTGGCCGCTGACGAATAGGCAATTCTTGTCCTGTGTTTATTTTGTGTTGCACTAAGCCAGTCTTTCCTATGTCAGCTTCGTTTGACGAGAAAACATTGGCGTACTGGAGTAACAACTTCTTCGCCTTGACCATTTCATTCGGGGAGAGAACACTGCGACAGTCTTCTAAAAGTGTGGTCACTTTCGTTTGTCCATCCTTGCTGGGGGTCCCAGTTGATAGATATTGGCACCGACGCAACCAATCCACTTCCTCACTAGTACCAACCAATGTGCCTTTTTCTAGTGATCCCTTGTGATCAGGAACAGATGTTCCTGATCACAAGGGTTCAACACACGTACTCCTGAGATATCGGTGGTTCTGACCAAGATTCGAGCCACTCTCCATGGATGGTCATTGTTTACCCTTTCCACGAGTACACAACGATGAGCTTGTCCAGGATTCCGAGGAAAACTAACCGGCACAATCGTTTCCGATCTCGGCGGAAGAACAATCTTCTTAAGGCTGTACACATTCCCTGGTAACGCCCCTTCCACAAAAAGTTCCTCTTGTCCACATTTCGAAACACCTTGCTTTACGTCGATCTCACAACAATTCTTCCTCATAAAGTATAGGCCCAGGATGCAGTCGTCCATTATATCAGCCACGATGACATTATGCCGGTAGATCATGTTGCATAGCTTCAACTTCATCTCCTTCTCTCCACGGACGGGTATGCGCTGACCGGTGGCTGTCACCAAATTAATGCGTTCGCGGTTGTATGCGGAGTCCCCAAGGATCCGACTTATAACTTGGGAACTGACAACCGTGCGAGAGGCTCCAGTGTCTATGGTCAGTTTACACGGCGTTCCGTTGACCTCGCCCTTAATGATTAGGCTGTTCCCATCATGTGTTTGTGAGATCGAAATCCTTGGGGCTCTTTTAACATCAGCCAGCACCCGCCAGTTTCCCTGCTGCTGCTGGGCGGTGCTGTTAGCCGCACAATTCACTTAGGGCAGCTGGATCGAAGACGGCCCCTTTCCCCATAGCCGTAGCACCTAGGGCTGTAGCCGTTATTGCGATCCCGAACTGTAGCTGCTGCAACGTCCCTGATGCGATGGGAACAATGATCCTGCCGCACGGCTTCCACCTCCAGTGCATGGGTCAAGGCGTCCTGAAGCGTCTCGTGGTGCCCGAGCCTCACAGCAGCTCTGACTTCAAGGTCGCGGATGCCGTCGATGAATGTCTGCACCAGGTTCCCTACAATGAGCGCAGGTACAGACTGGTATGCTTTTCGAACCAGCTTCTCTACCTCAAGGGCCCATTGCTGCAGGTTTTCGTTACGGGGCAGTATTGTTACTTTGAGCTGCGCACGAAAGACGTGTTCCAGGTGAGCATCGCCGTATCTCGCCTCCAATGCCTCAAGGAGCTGCTCGTAAGTCACTTCCTTACTGAGAGCTTCCAGAACAGTTAAGGCCTGGTCGCGCAGGCCTAGGGTGAGAGCAGTCATGGCCTGACTTTTATTCCAGCCGTTCGCCTTCATGACAGCCTCGAATTGGATTTTGTAGGCCGACCAGGAAGAAGTCCCGTCGAACGGCGGCACTTTGAATCCACGTAGCGAAAGTGTTGTAGCTACCACGGGAGCTGTAACTCCATCCCCAATTTTGAGGTCATCCAGCGTTTTCTTCACGTCAGCCATCACGTTGTCAACCCGATTGTACACTTGGTCGATTCGGGTTTCAGCTTCCGACAGGCGATTGTCATATTGAGCAACCTTATCCTTCACCTCCCTTATCTCTTTCCCGAAGGTAGCGTGAAGGTCCTTCATGAGAAGTATCTGTTCTTCTTTATTGCGTTTGAGCTGCTCTTCCAACCGACGGCCCTGTTCCTCCTGTCAGCGGGCCTGTTCCTCCTGTTGGCGGGTCTGTTCCTCCTGTTGGCGGGCCTGTTCCTCTTGTCCGCGCTGCAGCTGTTCTTCCAACCGACGGGCCTGTTCCTCCTGTCCGCGCTGCAGCTGCTCTTCCAACCGACGAGCCTGTTCCTCCTGTCAGCGGGCCTGTTCCTCCTGTCGGTGAGCCTGATCCTGCAGCATCATCATCAGAGCACCTAAGTCAGGTGCTTTAGATGCAGGAGCTGATGACGGACCGGCCACCGTGGTCAGCAGCTGGCCCCCCGATGTTTGCGGCGTTTTATTACCAAATCGTCTCTGGTCCGTCGCCAGCTGGCGTTGACTTCGGGAACGGATACCCTCCATGTCGTCCTTTGGTAAAATCGGCATGATTTGATCCCACTTCTGACACCAATTTTTACGAGCTTGGGGTTCGAGACAATTACTAACTGCCGATTGATTTACCAAAATTGACTATTTAATTACACAACACTAATTACAACTTAAAATTACACTAAAAATAAAACACAGTTCGCCGATATTTCGCTTCGTATTATATCGCTAATTCAATACTGCCCCGGTCGTGGTCTATACCGGCCTTATATAGGGCCTCAGATAGTTTCCAGAACCTTCTACTGTAGCGACATCTAGAATGTTCGAGTACATATCGGTCCCGACATTTCTGGAAGGATCTCGACTCTCCTAGTTCTGCTACTCGACACTAGAGGGCGCTATTGTAACTAGTATTGCCATGTACAAGGCGCGCAACACTTTCTTTTACTCGACACTAGAGGGCGCTAGTGTAACTAGTGTTGCCATGTACAAGACATTAATAGTGGCGCGTAACACTGCCCCCTCCTAAGACATGCTCGTCCCGAGCATTATTGGCCCCATAATAACGTGCCAGTCGATCCACATGGACGATCTTAGGAGTACCTCTGGCACCTTTCTGTATACGGTAGGTTACGTCATTGATCCTTGTCACAATCCGGTACGGTCCGTCCCATTTAGCTTGAAGCTTAGGAGATTTCACTTTGCTGCGAGCTGGATTGTGTAACCACACTAGTGAACCTTCGTCAAACCCTTTGTTGTTCATTTTGCGGTCATACCGTGTTTTCATCTTCTCAGACGTTTGCTGGCCCGACTGTCTGACGTGCTCACAAATGTCATTCATTTTGTTCCGCAAGAATAGAATAGAATAGAATAGAATAATTTTTTATTCAATATAGATCACATGTGTAATACTTATTGAAAGTCATTTTTTACTTTACCACTGGTTCGAAAAAAAAACCTCTGTCCTGGGAAGAACCAGCAAGAAACCCAGCGGGACTTTTTTTTTAAAGCAAATTTTACAATAATGGTTGTACTAACTATATAAGTACAAAATTTATTTTAGAAACAGCTTGGACTGTCCTACCGAGGAGGTCGTCGGACTTCTGTCTAGTAATAGGACTTATTTATGTGCTGCGATGTCCAGGAAGGGCATCCAGTTCAACCCTTCGGCTAGCTCACGTTGGGGCTGTAATTTTGCGGCGTTGGTTAGGGTTGCAAGATCTGATGGTGTGCCTAAGGTGGCCTAGTTTGATTGTGGATTCGGTCTTGCAACTTGCCGTCTTGACCATGTCCCGCTGACCGGTTTGCTCGCGGACCTAAATCCTTATGTCCGGGACGGGGGTTTGTTCGCGCAAAGCGCTAGTGTCAAGCATCGATGCTAGATGGCACCCGGCTCGGCGCGATACGGGATGAAGTTCGTCCGAGCGTGTTGACCGATGGGTGTCGAGAACGCGCTAGAAAAATTAAGAGTCCAATTCAGCTGCGATAGGCGGCACGCTGTTATTTTGTCGGGAAGTCGGAAGCGGAATACGATACGCGCATCTAGGAAATATACGGTTTAGGATACATAACGCGCATTCCTTCTTGTTAGCTTCACCCGGGACTTATTGTATCTAACTCAGAATCTGTATAAGTAGATTCGACTGTATTAGCTACTAGTACGGTATTTGATATTCTAGAAATAACTGTTGCCACGCGAAACGGTAGTGACCTTTAATCCGTACGTTCTGTGTTCGTTTCGCGAGTGAGGCGTTATAACAAACGAGAGTTAGTAGCTTCTGTAAGGTAGTTAATCGTACGACAGAGTTACTGGACCGTCATCGTGACTAACGAAGAAAGTGACGTGAGGTGGAGAGGTGCTGAGTTCCGGACTGCTGCAGAGGGTAACGGTCTAATAAGGTCAATAACACTACCAGCCACACCCAGATACACATCACTGACCCTTACTTTCCTAGCACTATACATCCACATGCGACCTGACCGAACCCTGAGGGACCAGTCGCCTTGGATAGAGGTAAGTAAGCTCCCTTTATTAGAATAGAACGCTCCCCCCTGATTGTTTATAGTAATTAGAAACTTTCACCCTTGCCGTTAGGACGCCCGACCTGCACCTGCTTGTAGGTTATTTGTCTATGGGCCGCGGAGGATCGTACTCCTGGGATAGGTAGTTGGCGGCCGTAACAATAACTTTACTACATTTCTATATGGTTTAATATCTAAATTACACAGCGGCGGTAGCGATGATACGAGATAAATGCGATTCGGTTGGTTGCGTCTCTTCTGAGCTTGTGAGAACCCCGTTAACACAAGAGTGCACATGCTAGGCAAAAAAGACGGTAGATAAGAAACCCAGAAATGAGCTTTGCAGCGCACTTATTGCATAATAATTATCGAATCTCATAAGCCTTAGGCGGTAGTGCAAAGTGGTGGGAACAGATCGAGAGTGAGCGAAAGGTATGCAACCTCTAGCGGATTGTCATATCGATGGTAGCGAGGTAGAAATTGGGAAACCCCCACTTGTTTTTGCAGTACAAAGTTAACTGTAGGCGTCGTGCGGGAGGGTTTTCACTCATATAAGTCATTCTACAAGTACTTACACTCATAGAGTGACAATATCGTAGTTGTGGTTCTGTTCGTTGTAGTCATTCTTTATAGTACAGGCAAGGAAGATCGCATTGATGAGAGGCTGTGTAACACTGAGATGGATAGTGTTGCTGTTGGCTTGCACACTTTGATGTTATCGTGTAATTAAATCACTCATGTTACAATACGTGTGGTTGTGACGGGGACATATAGATCATACATCGAACAGTAATTGCTCTAAACAGAATTTATAGTGCATTACGCTGTTTTATTACGGATAGTGATTAATATTATAACACGTGCAGCAATACTGCTCATCTATTTATTACACCGACGATGATGACATTGTAAGTTTACGTAGCTAATCAAAGTTAAGTAAAAAGTAATAGTTTTAATTAATATAGATTATCTGATATTACTAATTAAAAGCCATTATTTGATATAATGTTGGATCAGGATATAATACATCTATTTTGGGAAAAATCAGCAATAAACTAGGTCACTTTATTTATAAATTATAATATTTTAAAATGATGTTTCTGCAGATCATTATTGTTCACTAGCATTAGTACAGGTTCACTGTTCACATAGGACTTTCTCTAAAATTGCTGCAAAGTCATACTAAGTTAGCTTCCTCGAGACAAGCAAGCAATGAAGGATCAATTTTATTACCATTATTTCCCAGTTATTTCCACAAATTTAATATAAGATTTAGCTTGGTAGTAATCAATTCAGATCATTAAATTCATTCTTTATTTCATTCCAAAAAAAAAAAGAAAGAAACTAAATCATGTTAAACAAATATTACTAATTCAAAATGTTCTATTTAGATTTATTATAACAACTGATTATGAAAATAACGATGACTTCAAACTTCTCTAAAATTACTTACATCTTTTGGCGTGCTGTTCGTTAGACAGCAGTACGAATATAATGTCTCAGACAAATTAAATTCTACTGACAATAACATATAATTACAGTTCTTAGATTTTACATCGCTAATGATGGTATTACGTGAACTGAATTGCTTAATTGTAGGTTCGATGACGCATCTTCCCGCCCCTATGTTCGTGATTTATAGACGTAGAAATGTCAACGTGTACAGAAATTATTTGTATGGAATAATTAATTATGGTTAACTAACTAGAAGAAAGAATCTGGAACTGCTTTTTAAAGCTTAAAAATTCAATGATTGGTTTTGAATTGATAGATCCAAATTACAAAAGAAAGTCCAGAAGTAATATAGTGAAAAACTTAAATTATTGAAACTTGCTTGCAATAAATGCAATAAAACTTTTGTTTATAAAACATTCTCTCCGCAGGTCGCAAGTCATTGAATAAATGGGCGACATCAGGAATTCATAAGAACAAACAAAGGTTATGATATGAACTTTACCATGAAAAGTCATGTAATCGCAGAGAGGTATTTAAAGAAAATTTTAATACTGATTGTTAAATATTTAAAACTGTGAACAAAGTTTAAGATGACCACTAATAAATAATAATAAAAAAATGACGGGTTGCACTGCGGGAGTGCCGGCAGAAGTGAAAACTTGAATATTAACGTTGTGCATTTTTGATATTTTGGAACGGCGGAGATTATTTATTATAATCTTTTTTCATTTATTTCCATTCGAAATTATTTGTTTGGTAAACCTACACCGCTCACGCTCTACACCGTCGTAGAGTATACCTTAAAAATTGAAAACAAGATTGTACAAACAGTGCGTATTTTTATAGGATCGAGTGATAAACGAGCACACAGTCCACCTGATGGTAAGTGGTTGCTGTCACCCATAGACATTCCAACATTATGCTATAATGTGGATTGTTGAATAGTTTTCTTTGATTTAGTAAAATCAAAATCAAAAAGAAATCAAAAATATTGCGTTTAGTTTATTGCGTTTTAAAAGGTAGTAACAAACAAGTGGCAAGGGCCCCTGTACTTGGTTGGTAAAACCTGTGTTCCAACAGACAAATTTTAACAATTTGAAACATAGAATATTACATATCATATTGGTGCTTTAACAAGTAAATTTTAGATACTTAAGAAAGAATGAATATATTTGCAGCATGGCTCTACCACGTATAAAACCTTTGACCTTCCTATCCTTGTGGACCTATTTGTTTACCGTAGCAATAGACAATAGTATAATATATAGAAGCCGCGACAGATTTTCTTGGGTTCCTAACTATATTATCTAATAGGTAGGTAAATATGTGTTTTAGCTATATTTGATGTGATTGTTGTGTGTATCACTACGATAAACAAATACATAGAAGAAAGTTATTATTAATTAGTTGTTTAATATGTCAGACCCCGCTACAGATGAACCCTTTTTATAACGCTTTTTTCTTTCGTGACTTACTTCCTTTTTAACCGAATTCAAAAAGGAGGAGGTACGCAATGCAACGGTATGTTTTTTATGCGCGTTACCTCATAACTTTTTTCTAGTTGAACCGATGTGGATGACTTTTTTTTATTTGAAAACTGCTGCTGCTCATGTGGTTCCAGGTATCTGATCAAGGTTTGACGAGTCGTTTTTGAGTTATACTTAATTATGTAACCTGGGTATGTTATGGTCGGCCTAATAATGGTACCATTTATAATAAAATGTATGATTCGAGAAAAATTTTCAAAAGCAAATTAAAGTATTGTCAGAATAATCAGGAGCAAATAAAAATGAATATTTTAGCTTCAAAACACATGAATAAAGATTTTAGGGGATTTTGGCAACAAACAAAACAACTAAGTCCAAAGCCTAGCGTCCCTGTGAGTGTTAACGGCATCAGTGAACCACGGGATAATGCGAACATGTTCAGATGTCACTTTCAAGTGGAGTCTCCGCTGAAAAGTGCGCAGGTAGTGGATGAGGAAGTCGTGGAGTCGGGGATGCCGGACCGCGTCACAGCTAAGCAAGTTGCTCTAATAATAAAAGGAATGATGCGAGGGAAGTCTCTTGGATACGACGGCCTTAGCATTGAACATTTTCACAATGCAGGGCCACACCTACCGAGACTCTTAAGGCTGCTGTTCACGCTATACATTAGGCATTCCTATCTGCCAAATGAGCTAATG
Source organism: Parnassius glacialis (assembly GCA_033319125.1). Lineage (NCBI taxonomy): Eukaryota > Metazoa > Arthropoda > Insecta > Lepidoptera > Papilionidae > Parnassius > Parnassius glacialis. Next base: position 211,069 of record JAVANC010000013.1, on the reverse strand, counting down.
AAGACGGTGATAGTGCCTATTATTAAAAAAAAAACTAGTGATACTTCCGACAAGTGCAACTACCGTCCGATATCATTAGCTACAATCACATCTAAGGTGCTTGACGGCCTGCTTGAGAGACACGCTAAGTTCGGCTTCAGACCAGGACTTTCGACTGAATGCGCAATTGTGCCTCTCAAGCAGACTGTTAGGTAATACATGGATAGGAACACGCCTGTGTATGCAGCCTTTCTTGATCTCACTAAGGCATTTGGCCTGGTTAGATATGATATTCTTTGGCGTAAATTAAAAGACACAGGTATGCCGGGTAGGTTGATCAATATTTTTAAGTATTGGTATGAACACCAAACTAACCGGGTTAGATGGCTTGGTATGCTTTCTGACGAGTACATGTTGGAGTGTGAAGTGAGATAGGGTGAGGGGGGTAACTTCCCCTTCTCTTTTCAACTAGTATGTGAATAGGTTGATTGTTGAGCTGAGCGACATAGGGGTCGGCTGCTCCATTGATGGTCTCTTCATCAACAGTATCAGTTATGCAGATGACATGGTGTTGCTAAGCCCATCAATCACTGGTCTCAGAAAACTAATAGGTGTATGTGAGAGGTACGCTTTGTCACACGGTCTCCTGTACAATGTTAAAAAGAGCGAGCTCTTGATCTTTCAAGCTAGGGGTCGTAAGCTGGGAGATGTGCCACGTGTCCTGCTAAATGGCGTCGTTCTAGGTAGGGTAAATGCGTTTAAATATCTTGGCCATGTGGTTACCGAGGATTTAAAAGACGATGGTGACATCGAAAAGGAAAGGAGGGCGATGGCGGTCCGCTGTAATATGTTGGCACGCAGATTTGCACGTTGTAGCTTTGGAGTAAAGATAACTCTCTTTAAAGCCTTTTGCCAAACTCTATACACTTGCAATCTGTGGGTCAACTACACGCAGCGGGCCATCAACGCTCTCAGAGTACAATATAATAACGCATTCAGGGTGCTTGTGTCGCTTCTGCGCTGTTGTAGTGCCTCTGCGATGTTTGCGCACGCACACACGGACGGCTTTCATGTCATGCTGCGGTGCCGTATCGCCTTGCTGATTCTCCGTACGCGGAGGAGCGCCAACACCATCCAGAACGTGCTAAGCGACAAGGTTGCCTGACACCTTCTGCGGCACTGGGTACAAATACATGTGCCCGGTGCCCCACGGGGTGGCAGATACATGAATTAAATTGTAGATTAATATTATTCACGTAATTAATATGTTAAACAACCGAATTAATTTATATTGAATGGAATTAAATTGAATAAGATAAAATTAAATTAAAAAGACTAGGTTGAATTATATAAAATGAAATTAGATGAGATTAAATTTATTACAATGTAAATGTTTCTTCTTATGTCACTTGTATGCACTTGTCTGAAACAAATTGATTTTTTTTTAATTTAACGTATACAATAGGACTTCAAATGACACTAAAACGAAATATATACAATTTAAAACACTGACTAAAAAACATCCTAATAATAATTTTATTTTGAATGGAGAAGAGTTGGGTTTTGTTGACACAGACGTTTTCTGGGAATCACTTTAGAAAAAAAAAGTTACGAAAATAGTTTAATAAATAAGATGATGCATAAACGGCAAACCATAAAAAATTTGGGACAAGACCGTTTGGCATCGTAGAAAGGTGGACATTTACAAATTTTCAATTTTATTTTGAACTTGCAGATAGATTGTTTTACTAAGAAGATTACATCAGAATTTTTGCTTTATATATTTTTTAAAAGAGAATTCAAAAAAAGCTTCTATGCTTGATAAAATGGTACCTGAAATAATTGCATCTGGGCAAAAATAAGAGTAATTATGGCTGATGATGAGAGAAAGTTTGATAACCATAGAGTGCGTGATATTTTACGAATTAATAGCACTAATGGAATACTGATAATGATAAACATTCCCGAACAAATTGGGTCATGTGAAAGGGGTAATAAGTCAGTAGTAGAGGCTGCATGTTCGATGATGTAGGCTTATGAAGAAATACTAAAATCAATATAAGCTCAAATCGTAAATACCAATCTTTACATCTTAATTCAGACACGGTGAAGAAAAATTTCATTTTTATGAATAGTGGCATGGTTAAAAAAACTAGCCAATATGCATATAATAAATTTATAAGTTGTCAGTTTTATTAATCTACACAAAATAGATTGAAACTAGAGAACTTAATAAAACATTCAAAACGAAATCCTGTTTAGCTGTGAAGAAGACAATGGTTATTGAATTTGGAATCACTAAAATCATAAACTTATTCGCTCATTGAAAGTTACTTTACTATATAGATATTCACTGGAACTCGATCGGATATAGCTTTTGCGGTTGGAATTGTGTCACGAATTCTGTGTTGTCCTGCAGCTTTATATGAAACTAAGGTTAAACGCATAATGCAGTATTTGTAAAAAACTATTGAATACGGTATGATTTACAAGAGTTCGGGAAAGTTCAATTATTTAGAGCGCTATGGTGATTAAGGTCTCGGAGATTATCACAACACTTGACGACCAACACCATTGTATGCATTTACACTAGTGGTGCTATATCATTGCAAATTATAGTTAAATCAAGATATAAATAATATAGATGTTGAAGATGAACTGGATGCCGCTGGTGAAACAGCACGAAAAATTATTTGGATGAATAAAATAATTAGATTTTAGTTGATAATTTTGATAGAGTTTCCAGACTATTTATTTGATTGCTATATAGCTATAAAATTAGCCTATGATCCTTCATTTAAAATGCATAAGAAAATATGTTGACCGGTTAACTGATATAATAACAAAACCTTTATACAATCTACGGGTATTGGAACTTTCTCTGTTGGAACGGATATTAAGATAAATTAATTATAGTAACACGTCGATTGCCCTTGTGCAATGTAATAAAACTTCTCTCAATATTATTATATTGTTTGATTAAAACGATTGTATATATCTTAAATCTTAACGAATTGATGACGACGATTATGAATGAAAAATATTTCTTACGTGGTAGAGCCATGCTGCAGCTATATTAGTAGTAGGTATAATTGTAATCGACCTGGGAAGGACCACGTTCTCACAGAATACCAATGTAAAATATCAGCTTAACGCTGCTGTGTTTCGTATGGTGAGTGTAGAGAACTGTAGACCATTTTTACTGGAAACGAGGCATTACATCTTAGTCCTTACTGGTGACAACGCATCAGCATTTTGATACGTAATCGAAAAAAGATGTAGATGTCCATGGGCCGTAGCAACCATTTACCATCAAGTTGACTGTGTGCTCGTTTGTCACCCTTATCCTGTAAAAAATAATGTATGTAAAATTATTTATTCATTATTTAAGTAAGGTACGTTATAAAATATTTATTAAAAAACTTCCAGGCGTTATGAAGAACACTAGTTGTTTTTCGTTAATAGATAGTAAAATTTAATATCAGGACGAAGACAGGACTTCTTTTGTAGTAGCGGCGATCATTTGTACACACAATTCCCTTGGTGACTTCACTGTGCACGGACCCGATAGTCTATAGAGCAAATAGCACAAACATATTATAGTCGTCTTTCATAAACTCATATTTGAGCATTTCTCAGGTCTGCAATCTTTGTTGCCGCCCTGGCACTTTTTGGTCCTTATTTTTGAGAAGAGACCGATACGTGTGTATGTAATTATCCCACACAATTATTTACCCCTCTCCCAACGGACCAAGGATATACTATCGAGTCTCTACCGTCTTCTATAAAAAGCTTACTAGGCAAAATCTTCAGAATATTTGAGACTAGAGCTCTTCAAATAGCAACGTTCAGAGAATTGTGACGGGATAAACTGTAATTGTAAAGACTATACACGTCGGAGCTACTACAGTAATGAAACTAACATTGTTGTAAATAAAAAAATTAAAATCTAATGAATTTAAGATAAGAAGTATATAAATAATATTATAATATTAAAACATTGCAAGGGACGATAGACGAGATAAGCCTTGTAACAAACCGACTGTTTTTAGCTTCATACAAAGTTTTGCTTCTGATAAAATATTATTTAACGAAAGAGAGTTTTTGAATGCTACGGATGCTACGAGTTTGAAAATAGTGCGCGAAAACATTTTAATATAAATAACACAAGCTTATGCCCGCGGCTTCGCCCGCATGGAGGTCGGAAAAACGACATATTTGCGGACAGGGAAGTTTTCAAAGTAGTATTTTTGATAATTGAACTACCTGCCCAAATACAACTACTATACTATAACTACTATAAAATATAAACAAATTAAAAAAAAGTGTTTTACAAAATTATATATTTTACGCGGACCAAGTCACGGGTAAAAGCAATTATTTAAAAACATCGCTTAGTTGCTATAATAGGTACCTCAGCATCAGTTTTGTCCATCCAGCGTAGATAAGCGACCGCATTACCGGAAGTCGGGTTTTCCATAGAGCATATTTATAATATTAATGATCTATATCACCAACTATTTGGAAATTACAACTTGTACCTTGTATTTAGGTGATTTATCATACATTTTACAGTTAATTATTGCAAAGTAATTTAGATTTAAGATAATTAAAGACCATTTTTTGACGAGACAACGTCTTATAAATCGATGAAGCTGGCTGCCGGCACGAAAAAACATGACTCATGCGGCGTTACCTAGGCGTTCCATTTAAAGTGCAAGGGAGAGCGCGGAACGAGCGACTGTGCGAGCGAATGTGGTGTCAATTGTTTATAGCAACGATCATTGCGGCGATAAAGGTAATGATTCTTTCGATATTAAATATTTCTTATGACGTTGTCACGTTCAACTATCGTCAATAAACCGACTTTACAGACAACCGATTTTTTCTTAAATTTTTTACTGTCAATTTTTACAGGTAAAATATAGCCTAAATCTATGCTCTCTGTCTGTTCGTGAAGGTTAATTGCAATCGGTTGAGCCATTCAAAAAAAATTTATTTATGTCTTAAAAGCATGCAAATAACCCATCAGCTCAGTATAAGACAGTTGTTATAATAATAATAATAATTCAATTTTATTTATATTTATAGACTAGCTGTTCCTCGCGACTTCGCCCGCGTGTAATTTAGGTTTTTATTTTGTTACGCGGAACCCTAATTATTTTTCAAGTGTAAATAACTTATTCTCCTTATAACATAAACTATCTACCAGTGAAAGTCCCGTCAAAATCAGTTCAGCCGTTTCGGAGATTAGCCGGAATAAACAGACAGACAGACAGACAGACAAAAATTAAAAAAATTGTGTTTCTGTTATTAGGTATCGTACTTTTATATGCAATTAGTAAAAAGCTGTTATTTTGACATTACAAACAGACACTTCAATTTTATTTATTTGTATAGATATATATTATTGCATTTAGTCTTAACACAAAAGTAATATCATCCAAGCCATTGAAAGATGCATACAGTATCTTTATAAAACAACGTAATGACACCGCAGGACCACTGGAACTCACTCAAATTTTTTTTGACAACAATGTGTTACTAGTATTACTTCATGTGTAGGTTATATATAGTTGCATACGTAGTTGTCATTCCAAGCTATGGGCGAGTCCTATGTTTAGCAGTGGATTTTCGATAGGTTGTGTAGATGAAATTAATAACCGAACTATAGTGTACCATTCATTCCAACTACCTGGATAGCTTAAAGGAGATAGTCTAATAGTAAAAGCGAAATTCAATAATTGGTAGTGGGTAGACCACTATCGGCACATAGTATATCTATGTATGCTACATGCAATAAATTCTTGCTTAGAAACAACAGTATCAATCATACATATTTAGTTAGGTTAGGGCACCCGGGAACCCTCCTGAACAGGTTCCCGCCTTGTCGTGGCGGGGGGGCTTAGTAGCCGTGGCTTAGTCACCCACGGTGAACAAAGAGGAACCCCTTGGCTGGCCCGTGGTGTAGGGCCGGCCGAGGTGGCCACTCCGAGTGGGCTTGACGAGCCTACTTCGGATGTGTGTCGGTGGGCTGCGGTGAGAGGGGTGTCCGCTCCCTCTACCGCTGCAGCCGAGGTGGAGTCGCGGAGGAAGAGGAGTGCTATATGGCGATGCGCCACTCGCCCTATCCTCCGCGACTCAGACGGGGCCGCACCGTTAAATGATGCGGTGGTGGTGGGGCTGCGGGGGGAGAGGAGTGTCGGTATTGCGAGACGCCGCTCTTCCTACCCTCCGCAGCCGAATCTCGGTTGGCGGCGGAGCCATAGGGCCGCCATGGGGCGTCAAGCGCAGGTGGGGCCGCGGATGTGTGCGAAAGTGTTCCCGTGGCCCTGCCAATATGCGACGAAGGTGGAACACCATGGGGTTTTAGTCGCTGCGAGTCCGACATAACCCGTCCTTGCCCCCGCGAGGCGGGTATGCGTAGGCATTTCCCCATGTAATAAGGGCACCCGGCAAGCTGACTTATTTGCTGGCTGGTCTTCTACAACCCAGTAACCTAGCAGCAGGAAGCATGTACGTAGTCCTTAAAATTAAACAAAATATATATGTTTCTTTTGATGTAGAATAGGGTGGCGAACAACCACACAGTCTACTTGATGGTAAGTGGATGCTGTGGCCCATAAGCATATATATTTATCCGCAATTAAGAATCAAATCATCATCAATTTTATCCATTTAGATAAGCGACCGCTGTACCAGACGTTGGGTTTTTCTTAGAACATATTTATAATATTAAATTACTCGTATCTATATCACCAACTATTTGGAAGTTTTTTTTTATAGGATAAGGGTGACAAACGAGCACACCAACTGATGGTAACTGGTTGCTGCGGCCCATAGACATCTACATCTATCCTCGTTTGTGAATCAAAATGCAGATGCGTTGTCACCCGTGAGGACTAAGATGGAATGCCTCATTTCCAGTAAAAAGGGCCTCCGGCCACCTGCACTCACCAAGCAAAACGCAGAGGTAAACCTCTACTTCACGCTGGTATTCTGTGAGGTCGTGGTACCACCCCAGTTCGAGTCGGCCCATCCGTGCGACAGCAAAAGCTGCCGCGTGGCTCTACCACTGTTGAAATAACGAAAGTTACAACTTGTCTTTTGTATTTAGCTGACTTTTTTGTTACATTTTATAGTTATTACTAGGGTGACAAACAAGCACACAGTCTACTGGATGATAAAAGGATGCTGGGACCCATAAACGTCCACAAATATACGTATTTACGAATTCAAGTGCAGACGCGCTGTCTCCTCTGAGGACTAAGATTGCAAGCCTCGTTTCCTGTAGTAAAAGGGTCTCCGTTTATCTACTCTCACCATTTGAAACACAGCAGAATTAGGCTGCAATTTTACACTTATATTCTGTGAGAGCCTGGTTCTACCCCGGTTGAGCAGACTCATTCTTGTTTCAACCATAATATAGCTGTAGCGTGGCGTTGTCACGTTCAACTTGTGCTAGTAAATGAAACAAAATTTATATTACCAATTCTTTATTAAACAGGAAACTTATTTCAGTCAGTTAGGGAACAACACAATGAAACATACAAAGTGAGAACACAGTTTATGTATAGTCTTTTCAACACTTTTATTTAGCAACCGACTTTCGTTCAAAGCTCGCCACGACGCGCTTGTAGTGTGGCCGCAGAGAAATATCTGTAACATAAATTCAAAAATATATACTTGGCTTAATATTTAAACGGGACCTCTACTGGATTTCTCTATTAGTGCACATGCGGAAAAAGGTTCAACTATTACAAATGCGGTTATGTTCATTTAAAAAGTGACTAAATTTTATGATTTCTTGATGACTAGCATTATTTTCTTAATTGTTTGTCATGCATCACTGGCTATGCCATGCACGTTCCTTTAAGTTCCAGTTAAGTTTTCATAAAACTGTATTTGTGAAGCTTCTAAGCCATGCTAGGACTCAAGGAATGCGGGAGTCTAGTTTTGGGACTTTTCTAACACATTACCCGAGCTAGCGAACTTCACTATCGTCTATCTCCTTAGAAACGGTGGCTTTTTTTGGAAAAAGAAAAGTACTTTACATTTTGAAATGTCTAAATTAACTACACTACATAACTTTATGAGAAATTTTAATTTTAAAATCTATCTATTGTTATATTCATTGTCTAGCTGAGATCATAAAATTTTTTATAGTAAACCAAGTAAAGTAATAATTTTCATTTTTCCCTAGTTAATGTGAGTTGTGATAAAATAGGTCGTGTTATAATTTGTCTTGTTATTTGTGCGTTTCTATTCTTATCTATAACGATTAGAAGCGGCCTATATTAGGTAAACTTAGAATCATATTCCACCTGTTTCTTTTCCATTATAATAATACGTCCATAAGCCTGTTTCCAAATAACAGTCTTTGACTTGCAACAATTATTGATAGGAACAATTTTTAAGCAATGCCATGTGCCCCTGTTACATCAGCCTTGTACCTGTTGCTGTGAAACTCTCACTAACTTTTGGTTTCTGCTGAATTATGATACAGCTTAAAGATAATATTGGCCACAATTGCAAATTATCGGATGCATTTGCAATGTTATACAATAAGCTTTAGAGTCAACTATATTATTTTTTTGTTATCGGTGACGTCGTAACTTAACATAAATAATGCGTCAGTTAATTTTTGTATAGATTTATTAAGTTTGCCAATTCAGTTGTAAAGTTAAGATACTAGATTGTTATTATTATTTAACAAAATCAGGTGATACAGGTTCTATCTCTTCATCTTAGGTAACGTCCCTAAGTAAAAACATTAATTTGTTATCGAACATGGCTCGTTGAACAGGAACAGTTTCGATTTAGAAACAGCAGTCCTTTTTTCAACTGTTGTTTTTTTATTACGATAAATACGCCTCACTTCTTCTAATCCATAGGTCGTCGAGGGACCAAAACCGTGTTCGGGTATTGAACCAATGTTCAATTATAATTTTATGTTATAACAGTTAATTAAACAAATGAAAAATATAACATTAAAATATGTTATGTTATGTTAATGACTTCGCGTTTATCGGTTGAGGTGAATACGTAAACTAACACAGTTTATATTATAATTGTCAAACTCCAATGATTGTTTCGCGTAAAATTTTAACGCCAGCAGAAATGTACGATTGGACCGTACAAATAATTTATATTACATTTTCAAAACCAGCCGTTTCTCAATAACATCCTGCTATCACGTAGTTTGTTTTAGTGTGGTATACAGTTTTATTATGATTAATAAATCTAAACATGTAATTTGTTTCATACAATTATTATTTTAGTAATAAAATATAATATTATATGAAATTAGTCTTATCAGACACATTTTGCATTAAAAAGAGTTTTGATAATGCATTGTTATATAATCCCCATGCTTGCCAAGTGGATAAACAATCGCTTAAGAATCAATTTAGAAAATAACATTGGATGTTCGGTGAGAACTATAGATAAAAGAACCATTGCTCTTTCCTTAAAAATATTATTAAATGGTAGGCGAATTGTCAAAATACGCAAAAAGATTGCAACAAGTCTCACTTTTGTATTTCACTCGCTTGTATAATCATTATTATAAACGAACGATTTTGTTATCATCAGTTTTCTGAATGGCCTTCTACAATGGAAGATATTAAAAGACGTATTCACGCCAAAATGTGCTTGGTAAGACCAACTTTCGGGCACTAAGCTGGCGACGTAAGAGTTATTAGATACCTAGCGGTGGGTACGTGCGCATGTCGCGTGTCGCGCCGCGTGCCGGTGGCGCCGCGCTCCGCCCGCCCCGCTCCCCCCGCTCCCCGCGCTCCCCGCACGCCTCGCCGCACCTCCTGCCGCTCCTCCACGTCCCAGTCGCCCGCCGGCAACGTGTCTATGGATCACGTCTAGTGTCTTGATTTTTTATTTTACAATTTTTTTCTAATCTACATGTGAAAGCTTAGTCAGGGTCAATTTCTTCATAAATTAATTATCATTATACGTGCAGCATGTACGCGTACCGGCAAGTCGCGCGGCGGGCACCCGGTACAGCTCTGCGGCGCATGCGGCGCACGGTGAGCCGCTCGACTCCGACCCGCTGCCGTAATCTGCGTACATACGTTAACTCATTTTGAACTGGTTAAATTATCTTACGTCCAATTTTTAATTTTAGTCCATCAATCATATCCACCCAATGAACTGCCATATTATTGATGGTAGTTAGTAGTACACATTAGATAGCAGCGATGTCGAAACTACCAAGCTATTGGGTGATTTTAATGCTCACCCATATGAACTATTCTATAGAGAGCTAAGTGTTTTCTGTACCGATCGGTGTTGGGTTTGTGCGAATGCAGAAATATTAAAAACCGACTCGTAGACATTTATCAACCGTACCATGGAAGTAGCTGGCTTGACCACTGTGTGGTCTCCCTGTCAACCACGCAAACCATTGTGAATGTAGGGATTTTGGAACATGTTTTCGTTTTGGATCATCTGCCCATTTATCTGGAATGTAACCAGGACACTGTAAGACTTAAGCTGTTGATAAATGAGATGTGACGTAGTGCAGTGATTTGGGGGGAAACACATGAATCTCAGGTAAATAGATATCGCAACCTATGTAACAATAGCTTACGGGATGTCGATTTTCCTCCTGAGTTTGTGAATTACAGCCATGGGTCATGCAGCCTGGTAAATCACAAGTTAGTTTTGGACAGCGTTTATAAACGTATTGTGGATATTCTGGAGGATGCAGCTGTTCAGACTAAGACTCGGGTTAGATATAAACCACGGAGGAGCAAAGTCCTGAGTGGCTGGAACAAGTATGTTAGAGAAGCTCACCAAGAGGCCAGGCTTCGATCCCAAGAGTGGGTTTTGCACGGTCGACCTACTTCTATCCTAATATATGAGAAAATATGCGAATCTCGTAAGATCTTTAAAGGCAGACTTAAATGCTTAAAGTGTTTAAATAACCAGGAGCAAGTAAAATGGACCAAATGGCAAAACATAGAGTGGAGAAGAATTTTAGTAGGTTCTCGAACTCCACAGGGAAACCGAATGTTAGGCCTGGACTCTCGGCGAGTGTCAATGGAAAAAGTGACCCAGGGGATATCGCAAATTTGCTCATGGAGCATTTTAAGGTTAGGTCACCACTTGGTCCATCTGCTACAAAGCCTGTGTCTGAGTCGGCCATGCGTGGGGAGAGGCCTCTGCTGTTATTTACAACCAGCCAAGTAAAGGTTGTAATAAAAGGGATGAGCAGAGGAAAGTCTCTCGTTTACGACAGGTTTGGTATCGAGCACTTAAGATATGTGGGGGTACATTTACGGAGGATCCTGTACCTGTTTTTCAATATGTGCATCAGCCACTTGTACTTACCAGCTGATCTAATGAAAACTACTGTTGGGCCCATAGTGAAGAATGGGACAGGAGATATTTCGGTTAAGGGAAACCATAGCCCAATCTCCCTCGCTACTACGATACCTAAGATATTGGATAGTTTACTTGACTCTTGCTTACAAAATTAATTAAACCTACGTGATGCGCAGTTCGGGTTCCAGCCCAGACTATCGATTGAAAGCGCAATTTTGACCCTCAAGCATACTGTCCAATACTACACAAACTGGAGGACTCCTGTTTACGCCTATTTTCTGGACCTCTCCAAAGCCTTCGATCTCGTTTTATCATGTACTTTGGAGGAAGATGGAGGACAGAGGTATTCCAGCGGAGATGATCAATATCTTTCAGTATGGGATGCAAACCAGACCAATCATGTTAAATGGTCAAACAGTATCTCCGAGTCATACAGGTTGGAGTGCGGAGTGAGGCAGGGGTGCTGACCTTGCCAAAGCTCTTTATTATGTACGTGAATGCATTGATAGAAGAGCTCAGTAGCACCCGTGTCAGCTGCCATATTGACAGTGTATGTTTTTTTTTCTAGGATAAGGGTGACAAACCAGCAGACAGTCCACCTGATGGTAAGTGGTTGCTGCGGCCCATAGACATCTACATCTATCCTCTATTACAATTCAAAATGTAGATGCGTTGTCACCCGTGAGGACTAAGATGGAATGCCTCATTTCCAGTAAAAAGGGCCTCCGGCCACCTGCACTCAAAAAAGCGAAACGCAGAGGTAAACCTCTACTTCACGCTGGTATTCTGTGAGGTCGTGGTACCACCCCGGTTCGAGCCGGCCCATCCGTGCGGCAGCAAAAGCTGCCGCGTGGATCTACCACTGTTAAAATTATTAAAATTGTGTAAAATTGTGTGTCAATAATATTAGTTATGCGGCCAACATGGTGCTGCTGAGTGCCTCGGTGTGTAATCTGTCCAGGTTGCTGGGAATCTGCAAGCGTTACGCGCTGGACCACGGGTTGCTCTATAATGCAAAGAAAAGTGAATGCATGGTCTTTCGAGCCAGGGGGCGAGGCTGCCCAGAGACTATTCCACCTATTAGACTGAACGGTGTAGAATTAAAAAGAGTCGAACAGTTTAAATATCTCGGGCATATCGTGACTCCTGACATGGAGGACAATGCGAACATCAACAGGGGGCAGAGGTTGTTGTCTGTGAGGGCCAGTATGATCGCCCTCAGGTTTGCAACGAGCAAACAACGGTTCAGGGGCAGTCAAAATAACTCTTTTCAGAGCATTTTGTACGTCCCTATACATGGCCAGCCTGTGAGTGTCATATACCCAGAAGCAGTACAACGCACTCCGTGTGCAATATAATAATGCGTTCAGGGTGCTGTTGGGGCTGCTCGGGTACTGCAGTGCGTCATGGATATTCACCGACGCCCGTGTCGACTGTATATACACGACGATGCGAAAGCAGTGCACACCTCTGGGGCGCAGGCTCTGCACCACCTCCAATACCATCTTAAGTGTATTTGCAAACAGGTTTGATTGTCAGTATATTAATCATTGTTATATGGTTAATGTAAGGACAAACAAACAAAAGACTCGGAGGCAGGCATATTATTGATTTTTTATCTAGTGATGTTAATTTGCTTAATCGTTTTAATCTGGTTTTTAATAATTTTAATTTAATATAATTCAATTTTATTTTAATTTAATTCATATGTAATTTAAAATTTTAATTTCATATCAAGTGTACTACTGTACCTGTGATCTGATGGATTGAAATAAATGATTATTTATTATTTCTTATAGAGAGGGGGCGTAGGGCTTTGGTGATACGCGGCAATATGCTTGCTCGTCGATTTTCCCCGCTGTTTGAACCAAATCAAAATAACTCCATTCAAAGTGTCTGTACACGGGCAGTCTGTGGATTGGGTATGCCAAACAATCGTTAAAAACCATGCGAGTCCAGTACAATAACATTTTCAGGATGATGTTGGCACTCCCCCACTTCTGTTGTGCCTCTGGCATGTTTGCACAGACCCGAACTGACGGCTTTCATGCCGTAGTTCGGAAAAAGTAACGTCGCTGATGAGAAGGAAACGGAGAATCGACAACAGCATCCTGAGAATGGTGGCAGATGATCCGCATGCGCCTATTGTGAGACACTTCGTGCGAACGATACTCATACAGTGGATGGTAATTCTTCTAGGTGTCGTACGCACGGAGTGCCTCTTAGGTACATGACAAATTAGAATTTAATTTAATGTAATTTTATCTTATTTGATTTGATTTGATTTAATTTCATTTAAATTGATATAGTTTGATTTTATTTAAATGTAATATAATATAATACAATTTAGATGTTTTTTCAAAAGATTACCACTTAGTTTTTAAGCGTTAGTGTAATATTAACCCATGGATCTTTAATATCTGGAATAAATTAATTTAATTTCTAGTTTTATTTAATTAAACCACGTGATCAGATGTCGAGGTATGAGTGCTACGGTAATGCTAGACTATGCTTATGATAAACTATGCAAGTATTGTCCCGGTGTCTCTGACATTATCCTCGAGCCTACTCCTGATCTTGTCTCAAATAAGTTACATTGGATACAGATAAACTTCGTAGGTGCAATACTACCAATATAATACATTCGAGGCAGAAGATAAATTTTGTAAAAAGGGGACATTTTATCTACATCATATTTCCAAGGTTAATAATAATTAACCTTTTTAGCTTTTTTTTACTTAGTCGATATTTTTCTATTTAATATTACATGTATTATTTTTTAATAAGTATTTTATAATAATATATATATATATATATATATATATATATATATATATATATATATATATATTTCTATATATCGAATAAAAATTATTATTATATTGTATTATATTTGTAATAAGTCTACTTCATTATAGTTCCCCTGTAGTCCGATGTAAAGTACAAATAAATCCGATGATACTCGTATTTGAAGTCAGCACACAATTATTGAAAATCCAGTTATTCTAGTTAAAATCAAACGTTTATTTCTCATGTAAAATGTCAAGTATTATTTCAGAAAAAAATTTTATTCTGTGGGATAGGTCAAAATAGAAACTTAACTGTTAATGGATTTTTATTGTTGAAGCAAGGATGACAAACGACCACACGGTTCACCGGGTGATATATTGATGCTAAGGCCTATAAATTGGAATTTAGTCTATAATAATCATCCCGGCTAAGAATCAGAGTCACTCCTTAGAACTACGATAGATTGTTTCGTTACTAGTAAAATGGATCTCCAGTTCTCGTCACTCGTCACATGTAAAACAACAGTATTGTTTTGCGTTGGTACTTCGGAGTGAAAATTATATAGTTAAGAACATTGAAAACTGTCTTTCCTATTTCAAGAACATATTTCGTAACAAAAATGGCTTTACTTCATCGGTATTTATCGTTCGGAAACATTTTAATACATGGAAGTGCATTGAAGCGCAGCGGGAGATGTTCCGTTCGGGAGAGCAGGCAATTCCCCGCCCGGCCGACCTCAATAATAGATTCAACGGAAATTGCCGGTGCAGCGGGCGCCATTTTCTGCAGATTTATCGGCCAAGTCCTACCGAGCGCTGAGCTTTGCGGTCGCCCATTGATATTCCCGTAAATAGCTCTTTGGGAACATTGTACTATTGGAACGGAATCAAACGTCAAACTTAAATTTATTGCCTTCTTTTATATCGTAGCTCTTTTCAAATTTTTGGTTCTACTTTAAAATGTATACAGTAATGAATAGAATTTGGCATTACTTTGCGGAATTCATAATATTAACGATGTTGAAATTATTTAGCTAAGATCAACGTAAAAAATAAAAATGTTGTGCCTTACATAGTTTTGAAGAGCAACCGTTCAAACTAGGTAATTTATGTCTTACCTACACCTAATTTTTTTACGCGGGTGTTGGCTAATTAATTTTAACATTATTAATTGGTTTGATTCGTAATATTTTCACAATATTACGTGTTATAAAATATCCATATGTAATAACATTCCGTGGTTATTTTTAATTAACAGGACATGTTTATTGTAATGAATGCGTGACTTATTGATAAGTTTTCGGGTCTAGATATTGTGTTTAATATACCAAAACTTTATACGAGTATCTACCATATACAACGTATAAAATAAATGTTTGTCGATAATATTCTGAATTATTCGCTAGATCATAGACAAGCAGAATACATTATCATCATTGTATGCTGCAACCGCCAAGTCCAATACTGAATATACTCCATTCGAAAACACTATTTCAAAGTATGTTTTTTAAAATCATCTGAATTTATCACATATTGCGACAGGCTGTCACACTACCAAATAAAAAGTAAAGTATGTAAAGTTGCAGCCTATTTACGTCCCACTGCTGGGCACAGGTCTCCTATCATTTCTCAGTGGGTTTTAGGGCAAGGAAATATCTGCCACGCTGCCGCAATGCGTGTTGCGAACTTCACATGTCGTCGAAATATTTTTTTTCTTATTTCTCAGGCATGCAGATTTCCTCACGATGTTTTCCTTCACCGCCGAGTCAAATCAAATCAGCACTTAAAATTGCAATTAACAATTTCATTGGTGCCGGCGGGGATCGAACCCGGGTTACTCCAGTACTGTGAAGCTTACAGCGAGCGCTAACCATCTGAGCTACCACGGCTCTACTACCAAACTACTACCAAATAAATATCCATATATCCATCCATTACAGCTTCAATGCTGAAGATATGCCTCCCCCATAGATTGCCTCATAGAGGGGATTCATCCATACTTGCCATGCTTGGCAGGGGTGACAACCACCGATGCTGTTACGCAATTCCTAATGGATATTCTTACAGCGCCACTACACGGTAAGTGTACCGTGCCTGTTACCGATCTAATAATTGGCTACTTGTGAATAAGTGGGTACCGGTACCGTTGGCGTGCGGCGCGAGGTGCGGGCGCGGCGGGGGCGCCAGCTCGAGCGAGTCGGCGCGCGCCAGCGCCTGCAGCCGCAGCGCGCAGCTGCGCTCGCCGCCGCCCGCGCCCGCGCCCGGGCCCGCCGCACACGACGACATACTGAACGTCGCGTACGGGCTTATCTCCTCGCCTATCAGCTCCTCTGCGCAACACAACCTCATATCACTGCTAGTGATCCACTGAACTTTTATCGAAGTTTGCCAAATCTGTAATTTCTACACGTCCCAGTCCTGGTTGACTGGGAGAGAATGCCAAAAGGCCTTAAGTCCCTTTGTAATCGTTTTTATTAAGATGCTCAATAAATTATAAATAAACTAGCTCGCCAGGCAGACGTTGTTCTACCCTTTCCAACGACCCTTCTTATAAAAATCCTTAAATTCGCAATAAAAAAATTTGAAGGTCATTTAACGGGATAAAAACTATCCTATCTTTTAAGTTGGACTAAAATGCATAGAGTGCGCAAAATTTCATTGAAATCAGTTCAGTAGTTTAGGAGTCCATCGCGGACAAACAACGTGACACGTAATTTTTATATATAAAGATAAATAAGTTTCAATCAGCGCGATGGCTGATTCAATCAAGACATGTAAGAATGACATATATTATAAAAAGCCTTCTATGTTTACCACTAAACGGGCAATTCAAGCAAAAACTGTGTTACAGCTGTGAATTGGCGCTGGCAAGTAGCTAGCACGGTGAATATATTCACGCTGTTGTATTTTCGTTTACCGCAGTTACAGTTTCTACGTAACTACGAAATAAAGCTACATACTTATCTGAAAAAACTTCAAATCATGTTGACTAACGGGCCACATTAATAATGACTGTTATCTTAATCAATCAAATCAAACATGTTGGCGGGTCCTTAATATACCTACCACTATAGTCACTCAAGCGGAGCGCCATATAGATAGTGGCGAGATGGAATTGAGAGTATATCAATAAACCTCCCCCACTCGTTGGTGCAGTATAAATTTCACTGTAGGCGTCATGCACAGGAGATTCCGCCTAAATCATTCTACGAGTTCTAAAACAGTATGGTGGTTCTGTACGTTGTGGTAATTCTTCTGCTGCTGGCAAGGAAGATAGTGTTTCTGAAGGGCTGTTCTGTGCTACACTAAGATGTTTAATGTTGCTGTTGGTTTGCATACTTTGGTTTATGTCCCTCACGAACACTAATGTAACTGTGACGGGGACATATTGCTAACAAACAAATCATTGTCGAAAATACGTTCGCAGCTTACAAAACAAAGAACTAGATTTAAAGTTACGGAGAATTGACCATAACTTAGTGCACGCAATGTACTACTAAGTAAACATTACATACATATTATTTTAAAAATGTAGCTCAACAGAGAAAATATAGCAAAAATGTAAACAAAAGTAATTCTCAACAGAATTAATTACAAAGAAAATATTGGATAAATCACGTAATCGTAGACTTCGAATGTATCGGAGGTATGAATTACCATCCGGCGGTGGTAGCTTCTTGGTGGTGGTGTCCGGTGCAGCGGGCGGCGCGCGGAACTTGGCGGCGGCGAGCGCGGCGCCGGCGCCCAGCAGCGCGAGCGTGGCCGCAGCCAGCGCCGCGGCGGCCGCGCCGCGCCACGCGCCCCCGTCCCCGCCCCCGCCCGCGCCGCCGCCCGCCCCGCGCACACCCTCTCCCGCCGCGCTCGCCGTCAGCGGCAGCTCCGTCGGCGACCCGATGCGCTCTGATCAACATTGCCCATAATCGCACGCTGTTTCACAACTCCACATTTTGTACGTGGTAGAGCCATGCTGCTGCTATATTATGGATGCAACACACATGGGTCAGCTCGAAGGAGTAGGACCATGCTTTTACAGAATACCGGCGTGCAATAGCCGCTCCATGCGGCGGTGTTTCGTATGGTGAGTGTAGAGCTCGTTTTTACTGATAATGAGGCATTCCATCTTGATATTCAGGGTTGGCAACGCACCTGCAATTAGACTCTTATTCGAGGATACATGTATATGTCTATGAGCTTGTGTGCTCGCTTGTCACTCTTATTCTTTAGAAAACGGAGTCCGTATGTAGCGCTAGCCATACTGTAGATCACGAGTATGTCTGGATAATTCTGTAGTTCATCCTTCCCACCACCGCATCCATGGAGTGCGTTGAAGTGAATTGCCGCCACCGCATGGCTACATCTCATTCGCTCACTAACAACGCAATATAACAATGTTTTGAGCATCATCACCATTGTTGGGTATTGCACTGTTGGATATAAATCTTGTTTGAAGTCATAATTACTTAAATACGTTATTTATAAAACAATACCTCTAAAGTTTAAGTAATGTAGTGTGTATTAATAGTAATGTTTTAAGTTTTAATTTATTTTTTATATTGAAAATTTACTACCAATAAAACCCTGTACATAACGCTAGCGCTAAGAATTCTGTCATCTCTCAGACACGTCACACAGTTAAATCCAATTGTCTTAAGATTATTAACTTATGGCAAATGCATTAAATCCGAATATTGTTACTACTCGTAACTTAATCGTCCACGAATAATTTTACTTACAACTTCAAGAATATAGATATCTGTTGGAATAGCATCAGGCTTAACCTTATATGCATTGATTAACTTCTAAAATGAAAGGCAACCTCAATTTTTATTTTTTAATAGTAATCATGAACAGTGTTCCCTCTCAAACACTTTGAGAAATATTTGTCTAATCTAAGAAACAGATTACCTCCATTGATCGTAAGAGTAGCAGCTCTGTAGAGTGCCGTAGTTTCACCTGCAGGCGAATATGCCGTTACCCGAATTTCATACCACGTTCCCGGATCCAAGTTATTTACCTGATAAAAAATGAAACTAGTGAAAAAGAGAATGCATTTCGTGAAAAAGGTAAAAATATGAATGATCAAAACGTACTAATTTTATTAAGTTATATTAAATTAAATTATTATAGATTAAAATAAAACTAATGTAGCAACTGAAACTATAATTTTCTTTTTATAAGTCTTTCTGGGTACCATTGTCTAGCTATTTCTTCCGCCAATAAAAGTTATCAATAAATATAACCAATAAGAAAAATTATTCATTTGATTTAGAAGAACACTACAACTTTTCGGATTTTATCGGGTTTAATTTTAGTATAATTTTAACCACCGTCGTTCGGAGTTCTTTACAGCACTGTCACGGAAAAAGATAATAGCAAAATAAGAAGACTATTTGAGTGCTGAAATACGCAACAAAATCCGTAAAAGCTACTCTAATTAAATAGTAGGCTTGTACAATTGCAGGTTGAAGCATTTGATATTTGTCTGAGTATTATTCCTGATGAGTAAAGATGTATGTATCATTCTTTGTTCGTAGTTGATTGCTGCACTGAGGCTGTATTTTGAACATTTGATGAACTGTTAGGTGGTGCAACTAAATATTAAAACAAAAACAAGTCCTCACCGTCACCGAGTCTCCTTCAACAGGCAAGTCCCTGTCTGCGACAGTCACAGTCCAGCGTGTCACGGGGCAGCGTCCGCCCCACGTCAGCAGGTTGAGGCGCAGCGCAGTGCTGTTGGCCCAGATCAACTCCTTGCCTGGCGGAGCCTTCGCCTCTACGCACAATATGCACTCTCTTATGCACTACACGAGGATATAAACGCAAATATATACTCAATTAATTATTAAGATTATCTAAATTCTGGCACAGCCAGAAATATATATTTTATAATAAAAATTATTGCTACAGTGGTTTAATATTATTGCCATATTCAATTTAGTAATTAATAAAATAAATTATCCGAGCTATTTCGCTGCAATACAAAACTTCTTAAGAATTTTTGTTAAGTCCTCTTCTTCACAGTGTTTCTCTTATTTTTTCTTTTCTTAGATTAGCGACAATTTCAATTTATTGGTGAATTTTTTATATCAAAGATTTGTTTGACATTTGAAAATATTATGCAGTGTATTAGTCGAGGGATACTCATCCCAATTTACCTGTCCGGTAGTTGTGGTATGGTATACGGGTATGCGACCCCGGCTTCCCTAGCTATTACTGTCCTATCCCTTGCCCTCATGGACGGTAATATCCTACATTTCCTATTTCCTACCCTAACTTACCTTACTCTTCCTTTTCACACCACCTATCCTTCCCGTTTTCCTATTCCTACCCTCCGCCAATCCAACGTCGGCCGCGCGGATGGATGCATGGCTAGGGGCGAGCCTAGTCGTTAGCGTGCCACACTGCCCTGGGACCGGGCGACCCCAGAATTAGGCTAGCCTTACCCTGGCATGCGGGGCTCTGCTGGGGTGGACAAACCTTTCCTTCGCTATTCGTGGGAACGCAATGGATAACCATAAAATTTACCAAAATGGCGGCGATGTGGTTCGCCACCCATCACGTCTCGTTTCTCGCGGGGGCGAAAAGCGGCCCACGGAGAGCCGCTTCGCTACGTTGAATGTAAGAGGAGGAATGGATGGTAAGGTAGATGAAGTATGTCAGATGATGGATGAACGTTGCCTTGATATTCTGTGCGTGAACGAAACCAAGAGGAAAGGATGTGACACCACGGTTCATGGCCCCTACACGGCATACTGGTCGGGAGTCCCCCAAACCAGCCGAGGCTGTCAGGGAGTTGGTGTGATTCTTTCATCTCGAATGGTTGAATGTGTGATGGAGCATGAATGTGTAAGCCCAAGACTCCTCTGGATTAGGTTAAAAGTCGGACTCACTCGCTTATTTATCCTTGGGGTCTATGCACCGACGGATCTGCGAGGAGGTGGGTCACTAAAATCACAACAAGAGAGAGAGGAATTTTGGGATAGCATGAGAGAGGTATTGAATAAAGGCGGAGAAAATGAACGGATCGTGATGTTAGGAGACTTTAATGGATGGGTTGGAGTAAAGCGTGATGGGTATGAAGGAGTTTTGGGTATGTTTGGGGTCGAGAGAGTGAATGACAATGGGAGAAGCCTGCTTGAAGTATGCTTGGAATGGAATCTGTGCGTGGCCAACACAATGTTTGACCACAAAAAGATCCATTTGTATACAAGAGATGAGGGTGAGTCTAGAAGTATGATTGATTTTGTAATTGTGGATGAAAGACTGAGGAAGAAAGTGCTAGACACTCGGGCATACCGCGGTGTAGGCCTCGATACAGACCACTTCCTGGTCATAGCCCGAATGCGTGGCCTTTTTAAACGGTGGCGACACCGAGGGGCCGAGCCTACGAGTGTTTTGGACAGAGTAAAAGTGGAAAATCTACAAGAAAAAGAAAAGAAAGACGAGTATGTACAGAAACTGAAAGAAAGTTTTAAAGGGATAGAAGAGATAGGAGTGATTGAAGATTTGTGGGAGACATTTAAGAAAGGGGTTGTAAATGTTGCGATTGAGGTATGCGGGATAGCTAAAAGAAGGAAAGGGAGAAAGAATGATAACGTGTGGATGGATAAAGAT
Organism: Parnassius glacialis; assembly: GCA_033319125.1. Taxonomy (NCBI): domain Eukaryota; kingdom Metazoa; phylum Arthropoda; class Insecta; order Lepidoptera; family Papilionidae; genus Parnassius; species Parnassius glacialis. The sequence continues at coordinate 189,344 of JAVANC010000013.1, read as the reverse complement.
GTACAAAGGGTTGTGCAAGAAAAGAAGAAAGCGTGGTTGGATTGGTTAGCAACAAAAGCTAACCAAAAAGTTCAAAAGGCAACGGATGACGAGATAAAGGAAGCAAGAACGAAGTATAAAAGATTGAAAACAGCAGCGAAAGAAATTGTGTCTAGAAAGAAAGAAGAACGAAAGGATGATTTCGATAGGAGGCTCACTGAAGATTTCCAGTCAAACATTAAGTTTTTCTGGAAAACCATCAAAACAGCCCGAGGAAAAACTTCTACCTCGGAGCTGAGTACAATCAGGAGTCAAGATGGGAGCATTATAAAAGGAGAAGAATGTGTGTTAAAGAGATGGAAAGAGTATTTTGAAAGTTTGTTTGAAAGAGAGGAAGTGCAGGTACAGCATCTGCCACCTTCCACGGAAAATAATATAAATGTTGATGAAAATGAGATAAGCATGGATGAAATAGTGAAAGCGTTGAAAAGTATGAGATTAGGTAAGGCTGCAGGGTATGACAGGATTACTGTCGAGATGCTAAGGGCTGGACAGGGCCTGGTGGCTAGTCAGCTGTACCGCCTTTTCAATCTGTGCTGGCGAAATGGGCAAGTACCGGGAGACTGGTGCAAAGCCGTAATCGTGCCATTGTATAAGGGAAAAGGGTCACGGCAGGACTGCTTAAATTACCGTGGTATAAGCCTTCTTAGCGTTGTCGGTAAATTGTATGCAAAAGTGTTGATTGAAAGGGTTGTGAATGAAACAGACGAGAAAGTATGGGATGCACAAGCGGGATTTAGAAAGGGAATGGGATGTACGGATCAGGTCTTTTCCTTGCGGTGCATAGCCGAAAAGTGTTTGGCTAAGAACAAGAAAGTCTACTGCGCCTTCGTAGATCTAGAAAAGGCCTATGATAGAGTGGTGAGGAATGAATTGTGGTCAGCACTGTCCGTGAACGGTGTGGGCAGTATCCTCATACGAGCATTGCAATCTCTTTATAGGGATTCTAGTGCTTGTGTAAGGATAAACGGGGCATACACTGAATGGTTTAATATCGAAAAAGGTGTTAGACAGGGATGTGTAGCGTCACCGTGGCTGTTTAACCTGTTCATGGACAATTGTTTGACAGATTTAAAAGAGAATGAAAGTGGGTTGAGAATGAATGAGTTACTCGTCAAATGTTTTCTCTATGCTGATGACCAAGTATTACTTGCGTCTTCGGCCGAGGAGTTGCAGGAGATGGTAACTGCTATGAGTGGAGCTTTTGTTAGAAAGGGAATGAAGATGAATGTAAGGAAGACGAAAGTGATGGTGTTTGAAAAAGATGAGGCAGTGACAGAGTGCAATATCGTGATTGAAGATGAACAAATTGAACAGGTGAAAGAGTTTGTGTATCTGGGGTCAAAGTTTACAAGAGATGGAAAGTGTGAGAGTGATATCGAAAGAAGAGTGAATGCAGGAAACATGGTGAATGGAGCTTTGCACTCCTTTATGAGCAGTCGAAAGGTGTCTTACAAGGCTCGTTTGGCTGTGCATGAGGGGGTGTTGGTTCCGACACTCATGTACGGAAGTGAAAGTTGGGTATGGCAGAAGAAACATGAAAGCAGAATAAATGCAGTTGAGATGAGAGCATTAAGAAGTATGATAGGAGTTAAACTGAGTGACAGGATAAGAAATAGTGAAATAAGGAAACGTTGTGGTCTGAAAGAAGATATAGTGACAAAAATTGAGAAAGGTATGCTGAGATGGTTTGGCCACGTCGAGAGAATGAATGAAGAACGATTGACGAAAAAAGGGTATAAGGCGAGTGTGAATGAAAGTGTTGGAAGGGGTAGACCTAGGCGGACATTTCTAGACCAAATTAGGGACGTCTTGAAAAAAGGCCAGGTTAAGAGTACCCTAAACCGTAGAGCATGTATGAAGGGAATAATGAAAGTGGACGAAGCGAAACAAGTATGTAAGGATCGTAGCAAGTGGAAAGAAGTGGTCTCTGCCTACCCCTACGGGAAAGAGGCGTGATTATATGTATGTATGTATGTATAAGGTGACGTACGGCAAGTAACTCGCGCTAATTCCTAAATTGAGACAGAGCGTGTAAATACTAATGTAATACTAATCCACACTAATATAATAAAGCGGAAGAGTTTTTTGTTTTTTTGTTTGTTTAAACGCGCTAATCTCTGGAACTACCAGTCCGATTTGAAAAATTCTTTTTGTATATTATAGCCAGATTCATGTGGAATAGTATAGCATTAAGCTATATGACTCACCTAGCCTTAAATATGGATATTTGTTAAGCAAGTCAGAAGAAAAAGCACTCCCGAAATGATTTATCCGCGTACGCGGGTGTTATCGTTAGAGATACGTAAATATAATGTTTTAGAAAAATATATATATACCTTTACTTCGTCTAAAAAAAGTCCGCGATACCATACGTCAATTTCTTATACATAAGCCATCATTTGGTATTTTGTGACAAAAAATATTGAGAATTTAATTTTAAAAAAATTTAAAAGTTATTTATGAGCTTTATTATTAGGCATGACCTATTTATCCTTACGAACGAAAGTTACTTCATCATGAAGACAATTTTATGAAGATAAAATTTGTTCTTTATACCATGTTATTTGGACGCATAGTTTAAGAGATAATGTAAAATTAAAATAATTCAATACTTGGCTGCGCGAACGTCGCTTAAACCCTAGCCGTTATAAAATGCTTGAACTAGGTCATGTTGCGCACCTCGGACACGTGATGACGCGGGTGAAACCGCGGGGCACAGCTAGTTTATTTATATGTATGTATTGGATGTTTTTATGCCACCTGTTTTGGTTTCTTTGCTTAGCTCGTGGTTGACTGGTAGAGAATGCCTAAAGGCACTTGCCTAAAGTTCACTTTATAAGCAATAAAGATTTTAAATAAATTAAAAAATATGTGCTATAATAAAATATAACTGCAGTTAACACGCGGTAGAAGTGAAACCTTCTGAAAACGAAACTTTGAGATAATGGGACGAATACCGGATGAAGTATCAGGAGTGGTATATTGTAGGGCGTATGTTATGAAAAATATAAATCAATTTATAATAAACACTGTATACTGTATTCTATCTCATATGCTAAATCTTAAAGATTAACAAATTTGTCTCTTTTTCGTTTCATCGAGTGTCAAATGATACCGATTTTAAAGAAGTTTTGAGTTCAATAAATAAATAAATAAAAAAATACTGACTGTCGCCGCTGGTGCGCAGCGCGAGCAGCTGCGAGGGCGGCGAGGCGCCGAGCGCGTTGTGCGCGTGCAGCCAGACGGCGTAGCGCGCGCCGCACGCCAGCCCGCGCAGCGCCAGCGTCGCCAGCGCGCTCGCCGAGCTGCGCGCGCGCCCGCCCGCCCACGCGCGCCGCCACCACACGCTGTACCCTGCCACAAGCTCACACATTACTTTTATTTTATACTTTAGTCAAACGTGCAACTTTTATATGTACTATAGTCTAATTTTCTATACTTCTTGATTCAATTAATTATGACACTGAAGCAGATATGTTATTTAGTAGTAATATTACATTAAAGCGAAGTTTGGCTATAGATTTTCTTCATTGTTACGAGGATACATAACTTATAAGTCTTTTCATATTAGGTTGTGTTAAAAAAAATGTTGCCTAGCTTTATCGCAAACTTTTTTAGGATGCGACTCTACCCATTAATTTTCTAATCTACACGTAAAAACTTGATAATGGTTAACTTATACAAAAAAGTATAATTTTTTTTATTTTATTTATTAGTATAAAGATTTTAAATTAAAATAGAAAAAACTGTAAGTTTTCCTAAAAATAATAAAAAAAATCTCTACATAAATAACACCGATAGAGCCTTATTACTGGATGTGAGGCATTGCATCTTAGTGCTTAAGGGTGACAATTCATCTGCATTTTGATTCTTAATTGTAGGTATCGGCCACAAGCATCAATTTGATGGTACTAGATACTACGTTTGTCATCCTTATTCTAGAAAAAAATCGTACAGATGTAAATATTTTCTACATATTATATTCCATTACTATTACAGCCTATTAAAGCTTACTGATGAAAATAGGCCTCCCCCATGGACTGCTCATAAAGAAATTTTGCCACAGTTGGCATCCTTTACAGGCGGGTTGGCTCATAGGTTTTCAAAATAATCTGTAAGCTATCAAGGAAATTAGTTTTTCTATGTGCCCAGTTTTTTCTAACCGTACCTAATACTGGCGAGCCGTTGTCCGGCGGCGGGTCCCAGGCCAGGTGCAGCGCGTGCGACGTGGCACGCAGCAGGCGCGGCGCGGGCGCTGCGGGCGCGCGGAGCACGCGCACAGAGTACTGCACGCGGTCAGAGCCCGCCGCGTTGCGCACCGAGCACGTGTAGTTGCCGTCCGACTCCACTTCTTCGCATACAAACACTCGCTGTTTAGTTTGCTAGATTAATGCGACTGACCCAAAAATTAAATATGTAATTTTTTGTAGATGCGTTTACTCGCAAAATGTTATTTAGATATGAATGTTTGTTTCTTTGTGAAATTTGTAGGCGACTTCAAAAGTCTAGGAAAACATTAGTTGAACTGTTAGTTGGTAAAATCTTCATTAGATTTTATGATAAAGAGTATTTTTGTAAAGCAAACATTTTGAACATGTTAGAATGAATAGAATAGAATAGAATAGAATAATTTTTTATTCAATATTGATTATTACATAATTCTTATTGAAAGTCATTTTTTATTTACCACTGGTTCGGAAAATACCTCTGTCCTGGGAAGAACCAGCAAGAAACCCAGCGGGACTTTTTTTTTCAAACATATTTCACTTAACAATAATTTCATTTATACAATTTTTAAATGATTTTTAATAGAACCAGCATGGTGGCGATCACCTTATTCCCAGGAGTTATTTTCATTCATGTATTCCTTGATATTATAATAACCCTTTTTGTACAGTTTTTCTTTAATAAAACTTTTAAACTTGTTTATTGATAAACTTTGAATATGTTCTGGGATTTTGTTGTAAAAGCGTATACATTGCCCCATAAATGAATTACTGATTCTGTGGAGTCTAGTAACTGGTATTACAAGCTTATGTTTGTTCCTTGTGTTTAAAGAATGCACATCCTTATTCTTATTAAAGCTATTTATGTTTTTATGTACATACATTAGATTTTCATAAATATATTGCGATGCCAAAGTTAATATGTTTATTTCTTTAAATTTTTGTCTGAGGGACTCTTTACAATTTAGGTTATAAATCGCCCGAACGGCTCTCTTTTGCAAAACAAATATAGCTTCAATATCAGTCGCATTACCCCATAGCAAAATTCCATAAGACATTACGCTATGAAAGTAACTAAAATACACTAATCTAGCTGTCTCAACATCTGTGAGACTTCTAATCTTTCTTACAGCATATGCTGTAGAACTAAGTCTGCTTGCTAATTTAGATATATGGGGGCCCCATTGAATGTATAGTGAGGCGCGGTGGCGCGATAACGTTAGTGATAAAGCGAGCACTTACTGTGCAGCAGCAGGTCGCCGGCGGCGGTGAGCGCGTGGTCGCTGGGCGCGGGCAGCGGCGCCCACCGGCGCGCGGGAATGTATAGTGAGGTGCGGTGGCGCGCTAACATTAGTGTTAAAGCGAGCATTTACTGTGCAGCAGCAGGTCGCCGGCGGCGGTGAGCGCGTGGTCACTGGGCGCGGGCAGCGGCGCCCAGCGGCGCGCGGGAATGTATAGTGAGGTGCGGTGGCGCGCTAACATTAGTGTTAAAGCGAGCATTTACTGTGCAGCAGCAGGTCGCCGGCGGCGGTGAGCGCGTGGTCGCTGGGCGCGGGCAGCGGCGCCCAGCGGCGCGCGGGAATGTATAGTGAGGTGCGGTGGCGCGCTAACATTAGTGTTAAAGCGAGCATTTACTGTGCAGCAGCAGGTCGCCGGCGGCGGTGAGCGCGTGGTCACTGGGCGCGGGCAGCGGCGCCCAGCGGCGCGCGGGAATGTATAGTGAGGTGCGGTGGCGCGCTAACATTAGTGATAAAGCGAGCATTTACTGTGCAGCAGCAGGTCGCCGGCGGCGGTGAGCGCGTGGTCGCTGGGCGCGGGCAGCGGCGCCCAGCGGCGCGCGGGAATGTATAGTGAGGTGCGGTGGCGCGCTAACATTAGTGATAAAGCGAGCATTTACTGTGCAGCAGCAGGTCGCCGGCGGCGGTGAGCGCGTGGTCACTGGGCGCGGGCAGCGGCGCCCAGCGGCGCGCGGGAATGTATAGTGAGGTGCGGTGGCGCGCTAACATTAGTGATAAAGCGAGCATTTACTGTGCAGCAGCAGGTCGCCGGCGGCGGTGAGCGTGTGGTCGCTGGGAGCGGGCAGCGGCGCCCAGCGGCGCGCGGGCGGCGGCGCGCCGGCAGCAGCGCAGCGCAGCCGCAGCCGCGCGCCCGCCGCCACGCGCACGGCGCGCCCCACCGACCAGATGCGCGCGCCCACTGCACAAGCACAACAACAATACTTATCCCTCGACACAACTTATACTCAATTACCTCATTTTGTTAACATTTTAAATATTGTTATTGTGGTTAAGGGTTTTCGGACATTCCATTCTATGAGATAAAATGATAAAAGTATTGCGCTGCTTGAGGAGGATTGCAGTTGCAGCCAATGTTTCGTGGTTCAGAGGCTAAATGTAAGTCGTTCGACATTATAAACCTGGCAGCGCTATCAAGAGACTGGTTTCGTTAAGAGGTGTGGTTATGGAAAAAAATTATGTACGAAATGATCGTTTTCTGGTGATTCAGACGTTGAAAAATCGTATATCGTCGTATGTGGATCTCAAGAACAACCTCAAAGAAGTAAGTGGTGTGCAAATTAGTCTAGTCAATAGACGAATTTGCATCTTTATTACATCTTCCTATAAGACTACCTAAAATATCACACAATGAAATAAAAATGATTCTTTGTTTAGGTGTCCGTTTATTTTTTTAATACAGTTGCTCAAAAAGTGGCATATTGCAGGGACGTATAGAGTTCGGGATGTGGGCTATTACATACTCGAGCTTTTTATTTACCTTTTCCGAAATCGTGCGTTCTCTTTCCCAACTGTCAAAATAATGTCTATTAAAAAGAAAAAACCAACCACGAAGTTTATACTAAAAAAAATCATAAAAGTTTTTATGATTCATGCAAATATTTCTAAAAAGAAGAAGTATTTCATTTCATGTCATTAAATTTCATTTTCATTTCATATGAATAAAAAAATTCTACTGGAGACTTGGCTGTATGGGCATAATTCCCTTTGCCTACCCCGAATGGGTGAAGAAAACAAAAAAAAATCTCTGCTCATATTCTTTTACAGTTGGCGCTATTTTCCAAAAATGTTCTATATTAAATTGCTTCATTTTTTCGCAACTGTATTAAAAATAGTTGTTCAGTACACGTGCGGAACCGTCATTGAAACTTGTTCCGACTGTCAATAGTAACTCACAATTGTTATTACAGGAGTGGAGCCTAATGCAACAATGTGGCCACTAATGTAAAAAAGACAAATAGTTTAATGTCACCCTCTCGAATTCCACCAATGTACAATTAAATATGTCTAAACGTTGTGCTACGATGTTAAGCATTCCAGCTGCACGAACAACCGGTGCGTACTTTAAGATATTTGTACGAGCAACTGGTACGTCAACTTAACTTCAGATAAAATATTTCAAGAGTTATAACATGTCCAGGTGTCACGGTACCGGGCGCGTCTGGCGGCGCGGTGGCGGCGGCGGCGGCGCGCGAGCGCGGGCCGGCGCCGGGCGCGGCGTGCGCGCGCACGCGGAACTCGAACGCGGCGCGCGCGCGCAGCCCCGACACCTCCGCGCTCATCTCCGCACCGTCTTCATCCTCCTCGCCCGCACCATCCGCACCACCCGCCTCCCCCACCTCTACACGCTGCGACCACTCGCCGCCCGCTCTTCAAATGCACAACGGTTCAAATGGCTAAGTTTTCAGTGAATTATAGGAACTACTAATTCAGCAATTATAGACATTCCATAATACTCTATTATGAGGCAAAATTGTTAAAAAATAGTGCATCTATTACTCACGGGTGTGTGAAGAAAATGTTAGATTTAACGGAATTGGAACGCCTAATAGAATTAACAGTATTGTGAATAAATCATTTGTTGAAAATATTTTTTTTAATTTTTTCCTAACATTCTCTTAATAGTCCTTATAGACAAGCAAATTTTACTAAGCCGCCACAAAAATGGAGAAGAACAAGAGCTAATTAGTAATATTACTACACAAAACTTACGTGCGCTCTTACAAATAAGAAAATACCTGTGCAATGCATAAAGCGCGTGGTACGTAGTGTGTATGAGCTGTCGGATGTGCAGCGTGTAGTGCGTGAGGCACAGTGCGTGCCTGGTAAACTCGTGGATGTGCACAGCATGCAGTGCGTGAGGCACAATGCATACTTGGCCAGCTCTCGGATGTGCAGAGTGTAGTGCGTGAGGCGCAGTGCGTACCCGACGAACTCGGGGATGTGCAGTGTGTAGTGAGTGAGGCATATATGCATATTAGTCGAGCTCGCGGATGTCCAGTGGGTAGTGCGTGAGGCGCAGTGCATGTCTGATAAGCTCGCGGATGTATAGCGTGTAGTGCGTAAGGCGCAGTGCGTACTTGGCGGGCTCGCGGATGTGCAGTGTGTAGTGCGTAAGGCGCGTTGCATACCTGGTGGGTTCGCAGATGTACAGCGTGTAGTGCGTGAGGCGCAGTGCGTACCTGGCGAGCTCGCGGATGTGCAGTGTATAGTGCGTGAGGCGCGCAGTGCGCTCGGCGGGCGGCAGCCAGGCCACGCGCACTGTGTCGTGCGATGTCGCGACCGCACGCAGCGTCTCCACCACACCCGGCACTGTTCACATCGCGTCAAAAGGATCCACACTCAGCAGGAAAACATTACATTTAAATAAAACTAGATTTTACTGAGTTTGTCGCGTATTTTAACTAATTCTATATTCCTGACGTTTTAATATTTACAGTACCCATGGGTTCTTGCAAGAAATGCTGGATAACTTTAAGCAATCTTTTTCTTCCTATCAAATTTCTGTTACAATTACATTACGATTGAATTACTCAATTTTTGTGATAAAAAATATAATTTTTTTAATTTTCAAACAATTACTTCTGTCTATAAAATGATATAAATCGTAAATAATTTTTCTTGATAAAGTAAAATTTAAAAAATATATCAACTTTTACATAACATAACCTTTAGATAAAGTAACTGCATTTTCAGATCATATTAACTCCATAAATTTTCTAGACAGTAATTCGGAATCCTGATAATAACTTGAGCAACACTGTGTATAGAAAAAAGACATATAAAAATAGATATTTAAATAGTTGTTCACGCCCTTAGTTGCCCCGGCAAAGGTCGACTGGGCTAGGGTCCATAGTAGCCCCCTCGACGGGCAACACAGGGCGGCGCCCAATGGCCTATGGATACTTATTATATAGAAGGGCTAATAAGCAACACAAACTTACCGAATTCCGGAGGTAGGGTCGACCACAAGGCGAAGTCAGGTGGTAAGTGAGGTGTATGTAAGTAGTGTGTTAGAAAGTGTGTATATGTGTAACCTGACGTCCCGATGTAATCGGACAGCGGATCCACAGGCGCTGCTTTTCTCCAAAATGTACGACCTTCTGCTTTTATTCCGCTATTTTAGTTTATCAACTTTATTGTACATTTAATTAACTACAAATTCAACAAAATCAGCGTTCTTCGAAATTAAAACAAATGACACACTGCACAACTTAAGAACTGTCGGTCAAAGTTCAATGTCCCATGTTTAATTAGCGCAAAATTATTACTCGAGAACGAATGCGACCTTCTCTGGGGTCACAAAGTGAGCGTTCCACACGACAAAGCAAAAGTTCTTTTGTACGATATTGACATGCCACACAAGCAAATTAAATATTGCAAAATACACTTCAACATGCAATCACTATACAAATTGACGTAAATTACTTGCAAACGAAGTTAAGTAAATCACTCAAACTCAAGAAAATGCCTCGTCGTTACGTAAACGTACTAACAAACGACACGAATTAGAGGCTTCCTTTTGCACGCGACCTCGCAGTTCAACGGAGCAAAACGACTGTCGCGCGCGGACGCCGTGGCGATCGAGAGCCGTAAATAGCCACATTAGGTGACCGGGCGTGAGCGGGGGGACGCGCGCGGGGAAGAGAGGCCCGGCAGCAACTCCTGGTACCATCGGATGCGAGCACTTGTAATGCAGTTTTAAAAATTAACATTTAGCGCAAAAATGGTAATTCTCACCACTATCCTTCACAGTTAGCTACGGTGGGTAAATCTTTTTTTCAGAGATCACGAGAGATCTGTGACAGTAAGCACCTGGCTGCCGAGATCCAACACGTCAAGCAATTGTTGCAAGACAACAAGCTTCGGCGCCTATGTCACAGTGAGCGAGTAAAGCCGGCTACAGTCGAGAATATGCCTGCTATACTACCATATTTCAGAGGTGTCACTGACAAAATTGGCTACATTACATTTTGAAGCGTGCTTCCATTAAAACATAATTCAAGTCCCCGAAGAAGATTAGTCAGTTTTTACCATCAGTCAAATGTAATGTCCCTCTGCAAGATGCCGGAGTAAACAAGTTTGATTGTGAATGTGGTCTCTCTTACATAGAACAAACTAAAAGATTAATAAAAACCCGCGTTAAATAACACACAGCTGATGTGAAGAATCGACGCTGCGGGAAGTTTGCAGTCTGTGAACACGTACAGGATCGCCCCCGTCACTACATTAGATTTGATAAACCACAAATTCTCTATAAAGAACACCGATTCCTTCTAAGGATAATTCGTGAGGCTATTGAAATCAAGAAAACATCCTAATTTCAATAGAGAAGATGGGTGGGTGCTACCATTGGCTTGGGATCTATATTTAATCCAGATTCTAAAATTAATAAAATCAAATCCCAATCCAAGCATACAACTGCAATACTTCGTACTGCGTAGATCGGAACAAAAATTAATAATTTTATCTGGAGGTAGCCGTGGTTAACTATGACATTGGGATGTCGAACACTTCAGTACCTCCCGTGAACACCATGGGTGTTTTAAAATGCTCGAAATGTCAGGAATATAAGTTAATATACGCGATTAAATCCGTAAAAACCAGTTTTATAAAAATGTGTAGCGTTCGCGTAAATATAAGAAATTATTATTAAAACTTATAATTGTATACAGTCTATAGACTTTTTTCCACCTTCTCGAAAAGTTCACTTATGCCCATATTGTACTACTGGCTAGACGGCTAAGAATAAAATTAAAATGACGTGAAGTATAATTAACAATAAAACCGGTAAAGACAAACCTCGTAACTCAAACTATCAATTAAAAATTAACAATGAATTGACTAAATCAAATCAAGAAGTCGCAGCGGTGTTTGAGAAATATTTCACTGATATTCCTATCTTGACAACCGAGTCATTGAATACTTCTCCAACTGTCGCCGAGTCATTACTCAAACAGAATGTTAACACCTGTTTAAAAGAATTTAGATTTGAAAAAGTACTATCGCAAGATGTTGTAAAATTTTTCAAAACCATTGATGTAAAGAAGACCGCAGATTTGTGGGGGATTTCCGTTACAGTTATTGCGTCCATAATAGATTTAATTGCACCTCATCTAGCTATTATTTTTAATACTTGTATCGATTCTGGTGTGTTTCCTGATTTAATGAAGTATAGTAAAGTAATACCTTTATTTAAGTCTGGTAGTACATTGGACCCCGCTAATTTTAGACCTATTTCTGTACTACCAACTCTCAGTAAAATTTTGAAAAAATAATTATGGATCAATTGTTAACTTTTTTAAATAAAAATAAATTACTTCATAAAAACCAATTTGGTTTTACAAGGGGTCGCTCGACGTCTGACGCCGGTGTTGAGCTTATAAAATATATTTTTAATGCCTGGGAGAATTCACAAGATGCCTTAGGTATTTTCTGTGACCTTTCCAAGGCTTTCGATTGTGTTCATCATGAGACATTAATCAGGAAACTACAACATTACGGTGTAAAAAATTTGGTGCTTAGACTTATTACTTCATATTTAAGTAACAGAACTCAAAAAGTCGCGATCAATGGTAAAGGTTCCTCCGGATAGGTAGTATCAATGGGCGCTCCTCAGGGCTTGTTTCTTTGCCCATTCCTGTTTTTAATTTATATTAATGACTTACCTTATCTTGTAGGGGACAATCACGATATAGTATTATTTGCTGACGATACCTCTTTAGTTTTCAAACTCAAACGACAGTTAATTAATTATGACGATGTAAATAATGCTCTATCAAAATTGGTACAGTGGTTTAACGCCAACAATATGCTCTTAAACGGCAATAAGACAAAGTGTATTAAATTTACAATACCTAATGTAAAACATTCGAATACCAATGTGCTGTTAAATGGGAAGGAGTTGAGTCTTGTGGATACCACTGTTTTTCTTGGTATTACTATTGACGCGAAACTTCAATGGGGCCCCCATATATCTAAATTAGCAAGCAGACTTAGTTCTGCAGCATATGCTGTAAGAAAGATTAGAAGTCTCACAGATGTTGAGACAGCTAGATTAGTGTATTTTAGTTACTTTCATAGCGTAATGTCTTATGGAATTTTGCTATGGGGTAATGCGACTGATATTGAAACTATATTTGTTTTGCAAAAGAGAGCCGTACGGGCGATTTTTAATCTAAATTGTAAAGAGTCCCTCAGAGAAAAATTTAAAGAAATAAACATATAACTTTTGAATCGCAATATATTTATGAGAATGTAATGTATGTGCATAAAAACATAAATAGCTTTAATAAGAATAAGGATGTGCATACTTTAAATACTAGGAACAAACATAAGCTTGTAATGCCAGTTACTAGACTCCACAGAATCAGTAATTCATTTATGGGGCAATGTATACGCTTTTACAACAAAATCCCAGAACATATTCAAAGTTTGTCAATAAACAAGTTTCAAATTTTATTAAAGAAAAACTGTACAAGAAGGGTTATTATAATATCAAGGAATACATGAATGAAAATAACCCCTGGGAATAGGGTGATCGCCACCATGCTGGTTCTATGAAAATATCATTTAAAAATTTTATAAACAAAATTATTGTTAAGTGAAATTATGTTTAAAAAAAAAATCCCGCTGGGTTTCTTGCTGGTTCTTCCCAGGACTGAGGTATTTTCCGAACCAGTGGTAAATAAAAAATGACTTTCAATAAGTATTATGTAATAATCAATATTAAATAAAAAATTATTCTATTCTATTCTATTCTATTCTGGCCGTATTGAACTCGTGAATTACAATACCTCTTAACAGGCCGGATTGTAGCAATGAGGACATCCACGACTTTTCTGCCACCAGGGCGGCGCCACTTAAAAGTGAGGTATAATATTTGACTTATTTCATAACGGGGATGTTAATTAGTTCGGAAAATGTAAAGGTTAATATTTATTTCTGTATTATTAGCTATATTTTATATTAATTAGATTAAAAATAAAAAAAACACGCTACAGATATTCATAAAACTAGAAAATTTAAATAAAATTAAAAATATGCAAAAAATTAAGCAGCAAACCACTGAGGAAGTGGTTTGTGTATTAATATAATACTTTAAAAATGATAAACTTTTATAAAAAATTAATTTCTCAATTAAATGACATTGTGTCACAAAAAACTTTACCTCAGTGTCAACTAGCGACATCTGGTGAGCAGAAAATTATTAGCCCTCGTATTAGCCATCCAGACGCCTGTTTGTCAAGTCGGATATGAGTATTTAAGGTCTGGCGCAAAACATCTGTCTATTGAAAACCATGAAATCATCCCGGCATATCCAATAGTCTCATGTTACGATTCTTACGGGACGAAACAGGGTAATTGATTTTCTTACGCCGTCACCACCAAATTAATTGTCGGTATACATGTTAGTACAAGAACTGTAAGAACTTTTAAGTCTATAACTGTGCCACGTGGTTACAACACGATGGCGCCACATGCCATACTTATTGCCATACATTGGTTGTCATCAACGAGATGTTTGCCGGAAAAGTCATAGCATGCAGATAGTAGGAATATTTAATGGCCTCCTAAAAGTGTCAAACTGATCCTGTTAGATTTGTTTATGTGGGGATACCTGAAAAGTCGGTTTTACTGTAATAATTCAACCACTATTGCTCAGTTAAAGGTCAACTGGTGAGCGCGACCCCTTTTCGATTTTTTTTCAATTTCTAATATTAATAAAATAAAATATAATATTTCTAATATTAATAAGATAAAATTATGAAATATTATATAAAATATAGAGTTGCGATTATTTGTTCGTTTATAGTTGCGTGGTTACCGTCGTCGTGCGTGGCGCAGTGCAGCGGCGACGAGGCGGGGCCGGGGCCGCGCGGGCTGCGCGCGCGCAGGCGCAGCGAGTAGTTGCCGGGCGCGCGCAGCACCAGCGCCGCCTCGCGCGCGCCCGCGCCCGCCACGCCCACCGCCTGCTCCGTGCCCGCGCCGCTCCACGCTGCACACACACGCGCACTCTAGCAAGCGCCCAGCTCTCGCTCCCGAGAGGATTATGGACCAGAGAAAATTGAGGTTGCCGAAATGATAAATGTTTACTTCAAATATTATTAATCTCTTGAACTTACTGATTATCGCACAATGGTACTAGATTTAATAAAATTATAGCAAACATTTAAACTATGAACTACATGGCACCTCTATAGCTTGTTAACAAATAAAATTTTGTTTTTTTTTGGAGTACCAATAGCTTTTGAACAGTTCTTTTATTAATTTTAAATAAAAACTGCTGGCCGTATGAGAAAGCTCAAGGTCGCTCAGCGAACTAACGAGAGGGATATGCTCGGGGTTTCTCTGCGTGATAAACTTAGAAATGATGATATCCGCAGTAGGACCAGAGTAACTGACATAGCCCAACGGATTAGTAAGCTGAAGTGGCAGTGGGCCGGCTAGCTCGCATAGCTTGAAGAACCGACAGCCGATGGGAAAGACAGGTTCTCGAGTGGCAGCCTCGTACCGGTAGGCGAAGTGTAGGGCGATCACCCACGAGATGGAGTGACGTAAGACGTGCAGGAAGTCGATGGACGCAGGTGGCTCAGAACCGTGCTTTGTGGCATTCCTAGGGGGAAGCCTATGTTCAGCAGTGGACTTGTGAAAGGCTATAATGATTATGAAAAAAAAAAATAGCTATTAAATGGTATTCGCATATAAAAATTTAAATGTATATAGACCACCCAAGCTTTATCAAAACAAAATCGATCAATTAAAGAATACAAAAAAGGAAGAAAGAAGTAAATATTTGTGGCACACATAGGGTTGGAGCCGAAAAAATCTGAAACAAACAGCTTGTTAATATTTGAAGGTTAATTCCGAAATAATTCCAAGTTGCTGTTACCTAATGAGAAATTGTTAAAAAAGTTACTTGCGCGAATAAAGAACGAGTTGCACGATCATTAGTGTTAGCTTTAGGTATTGCTAGAAATTGGGTACTTTACGGTAATTTGAGTGATACCCAGATGTTAACTTGCTTTAATAAGAAAAGTCAGACTATGAGACCACTATAAACTTTTAACAGACACAAAATATCCGATATTTATCGTTCTCTGTCTAGGGTTAAAAAGTAATATCTTCTGCACCTCGTCTTGTATCCATAATCTACTCGCGTACATTTAAACTGTAAATATCTAAAACTTTTATATATATATATATATATATATATATATATATATATATACAGCGGGAAATATACAATTTATATTGCGGATTCTAAACCATTCTCCATACTCAAGGATACTACGCACATAAGCACAGAATATAACTTTAATGAGCTTCATAGATATAAAGTCGTTAGTGGATCTTATGATAAAATCAAGAAGTTTGGAGGCCCATCTTACTGCATAATCGATGTGTTTAAAAACAAAAGCTTAAAATCTTAGATTACTCATAAATCTTTCATAGATGTAAAGTGAGTACGGGCTTATTATTGATTTTGTATTGATAATTTATAGTGTTGGAATTGAGATAAAATCATTGCGAAACATTTTGAAACATTTATTGGAAATACCTGGGATCTTCTACTAATATACGACTAAAACCATCTATATATGTTATCGTCTACTTATACCAGGTTTATAAAGCTTCTCAAGGAGCAACAGAAGGTTCATACTGTCAAAAGCTTTACTAAAATCGATAAATATAGTATCAACTTGTGAGTAAATTTGTGAGGCGGTATAATTATTAAAAACTAAAAGATTGGATGCGCATGCGCGAAGACATAGAGTAGTGCACATTTTTTGTTTAGAAAGGCTTCTCTTGTACATAGTAAATATAACTCAATGCGTACCTCACGTTACACTGATGTGTGATTGCGGCGGAGACGTGTTTCGGTATGGTCGAACTGTATGTTGTGGTATTCAACACCTTTTGATGTAATGTTACTTAAAATGCTCTTTACCAAAAAGATGTTTATTCTCGAAGGACCAAAAAGATGTTATGTTATTTTCGAAGGACCAAAAAGATGTTTATTCTCGAAGGACCACAAAACGCACAATGTTTATTATGTTGTTATAATATTATTGTTATAATGTTTATAAATGTTATGTATGTGAGCACACACGAGACACTGTTGGCGTCCGTACATGTACTGACTTAAATAAAAACTTTAAACTAAAATGCCTACGCGTACATAATGTGTTCGGTGTAAACTGAACACTGTAATTTCAATATACTGAATGTATAGTGCCTTACGTTGTCTTATTACTGGTAATGAATAAACTGCGTAAGCGAGAGAGCAAGTTGAACATCCGCTCTCACACTTTTATTATTTTTAACAATTAACGCTATCCTGATGTATTCCCGAGATCAAAATCGGGACTTCTGTTGTTATCTCTGACATATATATAATTTGGATATTGGCCTGTAATTTTTTATATTAGATCGGTCACCGCTTTTATGTACTGGTGTTTCAAATTCAGATTTCGAGGTGGCTAGTACCGTACCTTCACTTAAAATTGCTTAAAAATAATAAATAGAGGCGAAACTAAACTACCTACAAATTGTGTTATGTAAAAATGGGTTATGCCATCAGATCTGGCACCTTTGTTTAGGTTTGTGTTTTAAACAATGCTTCTATCTCCTTGAAATTGTATCTATAGGAAATACAACAGGACATCCCACTTTTGATCTCAGCAATACACAGGTTAAGGTTAATAATTGTTAAAAATAATAATAGTTTGTTGTTTTTAACAATTAACCTTATCCTGTGTCTTATAATCGTAGCGCATGTGAAGATCTGTTTAACGACTTTATGTAAGAACAAAACAAGCGGGGATTATTAACAATTGAGTCTTGAACCTAACTAATGTATATCTGATAGCATTTATTTTGTAATTCTGAACCGTTCTCTGAGCAATGCATAAGTTTCGTAGGCGTACTAGATACCGTATAATTTTATATTAAAAAAAAAACATTTTCAACACAACCCTAAATTAAGTACGACTTTATAGTTTAAAATCTTTTTAGTTTCTATAAAAAGTTTGTATACTGATTGAAACTTTCAAAACATATTCAAAAAATAAAAATGTAAATAAAGAAAAATACAAAAATAACAAAATACGGCGACAAAATTGCTAAATTAATATTATTCTACTGATATTAATTAATGTTTAAAATTTAATGTGCCGATTGAGCTTTAAGACTCATGTCATGTCATCATTTGTGTCGAGATGAAATGTCAATGTTATAATAGGCATGTTGGGAAATAGTGCTACTCATCGCGTCTTAGCTGATGCTCTACACACCAGCCAAAACGTGATATCAAGGTTGTGGTCACGTTATCGCAGTACTGGCAAGAATCATGCGTAGAACCTTGCGTAGAACCGTACGTAGAACTCAACGTACTGTCGTGTAACAGGTTAAGAGTTCGTGCTTCATAGTACTTACTAGGCGCATTGTGTATCGGTGCGTAGAGCACATCGTAGCCACTTAGCGCATTATGTGCAGCGCGTGGCGGCGTCCAACGTACTCGTAACGAACGCGCACCCTCCGCTACACACGACACGTCGCTTGGCGCTGTCTCGGGAACTGTTATGGAATTAGGAATATAACAAATTGCACTAATTAGAAAACGGAATCGACGAATTTTTTTCAATTATTTATATTTTAAAGCCTGTTTACTATACTACTAATCTAATTTTACGAATTTTATCGCATTTAATTTAACTTGTTTTCATTTCGGATGTTTTGGGTACTTTAGAGTACCCGTGATCTTGGAAGACCGAGGTGTTTGACGTCTTGATGTCATATTTAATCCAGGCTACCATCAGATTTTGAATAATAATTTTTGGTCCGATATACGTAGTTCTATGACCATTTTACGATTGGAGTGGTGTCATCCGAAATGTTAAACTTATCACTATTGTGTTAACCTTACAACCTATTGTATATGCTTTGCATTCTTCATTTTGAAATTAAAGCTTGATTATTTAATATAATATTTTTAAACATATTTGTAAATGTGAAGAAGAAGAGTACGAGTAGAGTTACGATAATGTATAGGGCAACAACCTTATAAAGAATATAGTAAATCTTGCAGGACATCTCCAGTAATGGAATGTAAAGAAAAAGTATAAAAATAGTGTGTGAGCTCACCCCCATCAGCAGTTGTCGCGTATACGACGGGCGAGTGCGGGCCGGCGCCGGCCGCATTGTAGGCACGCACTGTGAGCGCGTAACGCGCGTACTCTCGTAGCCCGCCCAGCGCTATCTCTACGCTACTCCATCCGACTGACACTGCACTTCCGGCACGCAGCCCCGCACCCTCGCCCGCCCCCTCCCACTCCGCGCTATCCTCCTCCAGCCGACTGAGCTCACGCCACGACACCACATACCCGAGCAGCTCTCCGTTCCATGTGTGTTGTGCGGGAGCCTATTACAAAATTTAAGCTTAATTAAACAGCATATAAGTGAAAGGTAAAATAAAAATCATAGAGAGTCTACAGGAATTAAGGCTTACTTTATAAAATAACTAATACGCTCATGTATGGGTAAAACATTTTGCATTAAATTTATTAAAATTTTTCAACAGTATTATTAAAATTCTCGCAGTATTAAAAATATTAGTTACTGGATATATTTCTCTATTCATGATAGATTTTCCATCATCAAAACGAAATTTTTAAATCCACTACTGGAAATGTCTTTCCTAGAATGCCTTTTGTTATTTTGTTGGATACTTTGGCCATATTAATTGCGTGGAGAAGCCATATGTGTTCATAGCCAATGCCTTTGCGCTGACAATACTCTCGTTTTTTGATGAACTTTCCATTATCAGTCGGTTGCTAGAATATCGTCTGTCAATCAGCAGGTACACCACGTGCAGATCAGGTTGGCATTTAATAAAAATAAATTGAGAAATTTCTTCCTAAACTACCATTACTCTAAGGGCGGATTCGACCAAACTTAGTATAAGTCTTATCCTGATAATAAAACCACTAATTACTCTCGAGGTCTACCTTCGAAACGTTCTAGAGAACTTTCGTTTTACCAAATCTTAACCCAGATATAACTGTCTATCCGAGAGTAAATTACTATACCGCCAAAATTCATGGAGTAAGCAAGTTATCTCATAGTATTTTAATGGTGGCCGCTACATTTTAACAGCTGTTTTCGTAGCCTTTGTTGAAAAAGTAGGATATTTTATCGTTGTGCATTTATAATTGCTTGTATTTTTGTAATAATTGTAAGGATTATTTTTTAAAATAATGCAATGTTTACGAA
The DNA here is from genome assembly GCA_033319125.1 of Parnassius glacialis. Lineage (NCBI taxonomy): Eukaryota > Metazoa > Arthropoda > Insecta > Lepidoptera > Papilionidae > Parnassius > Parnassius glacialis. Next base: position 169,507 of record JAVANC010000013.1, on the reverse strand, counting down.
ATATGATCGAAGATTCTGCCAATTTTTGCTTCATTGTAACCCCGTCTGTTTTTTCATTTTCAATGACACGAAAATGTTTTTCTACTAGTTCTAACAACAAATTATTTTTCGAAGGTCACCAATTTGGGCTACTTTTTTTTTTTCCGCAGACATTTTATTTTTAAAGATAAGAATAATATTAGAAGAATAATCAACGGATAACTCAACTAGTGTTAATATTCTAGTGTTCAGTGACAGTTGATACTATTATAATCCGGCAAAACTATGTGGGCAGAAAATCTTGCATTGCGCTATGTAAATAATTGTATTTCGATTTTAGTTGGCTTACATGTACATACATTTTTCATTCACCTCTAGAGTAACAAAGTCCAGTATTAGCTACTCTACGTGTGTGTTTGGAAAAACGCAAACGAAGTTATCTGAGAGTAAGAGCAGAGTTAAATTATTCTAGGGTTAGTTACTCTGGAGTAACATGGTATTTGGTCGAATCCACCCTAATTTAGTTGAATACAAATCTGGCCATAAATAAAGGGGTCAAAAAGTGTAAAATTGTACCGTTTACATGTTATTTTTTTCCCTTTATAATTTTATTTACTATTAAAAAAGAATTAGTACGTTGTTCCTTCAGGCTTATTAATACTACTAAACAAAATTTTGAGGAATTGAAGTTGCTAGCACATACCGACCATGACACGTGCAGCTCTTCCGTATTAATTGGCTTTACGTGAATATTCTGCGGCATTCCACTTGGAGCTATAAATAAATATTTTGAGTTATAATATCTTATTTACTATTCTTAACTTGTTATGAATTAATATACTGTATATTAGTTGTTGCCACATAAAATATAATAAAATAAGAAACAAGGCTTAATAGCTCTTTTTTGCCTAGTAATTCAAGAACATTTAGTAAAAAGTACTCGAGCTGCTAAACAAAAAACGATATAGACATATTCCTTCCCAGTGAGGAAGGAATATCTTTTTATTTAATACTTTATTATCTTATATTATCACTTATAAATACTTTTATTTCTGGACTAAATTTAATTTTCAACTATGTGGAATGACATAATTTCAGCTAAAGAGTCCGTTGGGTTGGTAATTCCCCATGAATTCCAAAGCCTACGTTGAGGTCTATTTTTGACCCATCGGTATACCATTTAAGGCTACCGATCTTACAGATGACCTGTCCATTCAGCCAGTCTTCTCTGGAGGGTAGTTCCACGGTATATTTTTTGTTAAAAGTATAAAGTAGTCTTTGCCTAGCTAGCCCTTTGAGCTATTTCTGTCGCCAATCAGAAGTGCACTAACATAAAGAAAGACGAGATAAAGGCGACATCAAGTTTGTTGACTTTTTTGTTTCAAGTTCAGGTGTTCTAATATTAAAGTATCCACAAACCACCAGATGGATTGTTGACTCGTTTGTCGCGTGAAAAAAAAAACAAAATTTGTCTCGTACCTTCTTCTAACGTTGTAAAGAGCAGCGGTTCAGAATGTGGCGACTGCCCAACGTGATTAGAGGCAATAAGGCGCAGTGAGTACGCGGCGGCCGGCCGGAGACCTTGCAGTTTTGCACTCAATGAACGATATCCTTGAGAGTCAGTTCTACAATTATAATTATATTTCTCATACCAAAGTAACAAAAGGAGCAAATTTTAAGTATTTATGTCATAGAACAAATAAATAAATTGTAACTAACGTATCGTCATCTCCTGTTTCTTCTAGCGTTAGGTTGATAGCGAGTGTTGTGTCAGCTGGAGTTGGCAGAGTATGCAGCAAGGTGCAGAGAGCGGAATATTGTACGTTGGCTTCGGATCGGGCACGCCATCGGACGCGAATCCAATGCGAATTCGTTCCACCTAATTGCACTGACCGTGGTGCTTCCGGGGGCTCTAAATAAAAGACATCAATGATGTTTGATACCATAATGATTAAATAATATATTTACGCGAATACTTCAAATGAAATAAAACTAATTTGATATTGACACTTTATAACCCCCCTAATCATGGAGGGGGGGACTGAGCTGTTTGACATCCTGATGTCTTAGTTAACTAAATCTATCTTCAACTTTTAATTATTGATTTGGTTCGATCATCGCAGAATGAGCTTACAGTAACTTGAGGTCTTGCAATATATGCAATGTATGCTTCGGTTTGGATAAAAAATTATTTTAGACACCTCAGTCACCCCGTGATTTTTTTTGTTATGGGATCCCAAGCCGATAGTGACACTCAGTCATCTTCTCTATTGAAATTAGGATGTTTCTTTAAATTTAACTCATCCATGGTAGGAATCGGTGCTTTTTATATAAGGTTCAGGATAACGTTGGGACACTGAACATGTTTACATACTGCAGACGTTGTGGAGCGTCGGTGCTTTACATCAGCGATGTGTTCATGTACACGGATAAAATTCAAATCCAAATTTAACACGATGATTCTGTAAAATTGTTTTTTTTTCCAAGCGTAATAAAACAAAAGTAATAAAACATATTATCACCCTCGACGTGTAAAAACATAATCAGCTCGCTCCTGCCGAAGCGGTTATGGGCTTGACAGCGGTACTCGCCGGCATCCTCGCGTTCCGCTGCGCGTAACTTGAGTACTGAGCGTAGACCCTCGCCTGATCTTGTTTCTGATATGGTCCATCTACAAAAATAAATATTAATTATCTTCTATTTTGGAAAGAAAAACAAGAGATAAAACTGTTAAAACTAGTTGTCGCCTAGTGGTCAAAATGCGACCGTAATTTAATAAATTGGTAGGTTTGTATATTACGCAATCTGTATATATAAAATAAGCGCTTTTTTATCTTGACGTACACTTCACACAATTTCAGAAAAGGAACATTTGAAATCACATAAAATTCACATTTTATTTTGTCAATCTGTCAGTAATTATTTGTTGGCATAGAATTCTTTAGCAACAATCTAAACTTTGTGCGATTATTTGACCACAGACTGTTTAGTGTTTGGCATAGAGTCATAACACATTATCATATTATGCTAGTACTTACTTCGTTGCATTGGCAGTGTCCACAAACGACATAATTTCCCTAAGCGACAATTATATGCTTGATATTGGCGGTATGAACGCAAATAATGTATGTTTTATTTACTATAATTTAACGTATTTGTGTACAATAGATAAATAGGTACACTTTCGTTTGGTAGAAATTTAGTGACAGAAAGACACGATTACGTAGATCTGGTAAACAACTGCCTTGAACAGATGTTATTTTTAATTATTAGATACATTGTATGTCTTGATCTCGTTTATAAAAGGTAGAGGAAAAAGTTTATTTTTATTTTATATACAAATTAAAAACTTCTTTTTGCAAAATTTAGTTACTATTAATTATAATATAT
>JAVANC010000013.1:0-166038 GCA_033319125.1 Parnassius glacialis | reverse complement strand
CACAAATCTTTTTATTACTTTCTGAGATTTTATGGCACCATTGAACAAGTTCGAACCTACATTTATTTATTTATTTATTTATTTATATAATTTGCATGCCACAAGAAATACATCATACATCAAGTGACGCCCCGTAGGGGCATAGCAATTTATAAGAGGGTAGTTTTTTATTTTATTATTCTAAATATTAACTACTACATACTAAATACCAACTATCTTATTTCTTAACATTTGCTAGTGGTAGAGCTAAGCGGTGGCTTTTGCTGTCGCACGGATGGGCCAGCTCGAACCGGGGTTGGTACCACGACCTCACAGAATACCAGCGTGAAGTAGAGGTTTACCTCTGCGTTGCGCTTGGTGAGTGCAGGTGGCCGGAGGCCCAATTCCCCCCCCCCATCAACATGGTAGTGGAATTAAATAAAAGACTACCCCCAGGAGGGGTACCAGCACCCCTGGAGAATCCCTCGCTGAGCATCCACGACCAAACTACTCCACTCCTGGGCGTGGGGTGCTCAGGCTGCTCCGCGTATTCTGGGGGGGGGGGGGGGGGGCGAAATTCCGCTCAAGACGAAACCTGCTCGGGGCAAGCGGAGCAAGAAGACAAAGGCAACCCCTGCCACGCTTACCGTGGATTTCTGCAATATCAGGGGACTTCATTCAAACCTTAACGCCGTCCACTACCATCTGGAGATAGCTAAGCCGGCCTTGCTCTTTCTTACCGAGACACAGGTGTCCTCTCCGGCTGATACTTCGTATCTCTCCTACCCGGGGTACAAATTAGAACACTCGTTTGTGCCCCGGGCTGGAGTTTGCGTGTATGTCAGAGAGGACATCTGTTTTCGACGCCTCGGCAGCCTTGAAGGTACGGACCTGTCCATCCTATGGCTGCGCGTAGACAGCGACGACCATCCCCGCGTCTACGGGTGCCTCTATAGGTCCCATAGCGGTAATTCCGACACAGACCGACTCATAGACCACGTCCAAATGGCTGCAGACTCCGTGCTACAACAGGTCCCATCCGCAGAGATCGTGATACTCGGTGATTTCAACGCCCACCACGCTGAATGGCTTGGTTCTCGTTTAACCGATCATGCGGGTAGATCTGTCTATGACTTTGCTTTGGCATATGGTCTAACACAACTGGTTACTTCGCCTTCGCGGATCCCAGATGTGGAAGACCATGTACCTTCCCTGTTGGACCTTCTGCTGACCTCTCATCCGGACGGATATCAGGTCTCCGTCGATGCCCCTCTGGGCTCTTCGGACCATTGTCTGATCCGGTGTACGGTGCCACTCACGCTCCAATCGCAGTTGCGATCTACAGCTTGCCGCCGTGTTTGGCACTATAGGTCAGCTGATTGGGACGGGATGCGGTCTTTTTTTGCATCCTACCCTTGGGGGTGGGTTTGCTTCTCGCCGGAAGATCCCAGCGTTGTTGCCGATTCTGTTGCTGATGTGGTACTTCAGGGTATGGAACTTTTTATTCCATCCTCTGTGGTGCCCATCGGAGGCAGATCCCAGCCATGGTTTGGTCGCTCCTGTAAAATAGCATCACGCTATAAGCAGGAGTGCTACCAGGCCTGGGCTGACGCATCAACGTCTCGGGATGAAAACACTAGCGCATTAAAAAAGAAGTATAATTCCGCCTCCAGGTCCTTCAAAAGCGTCATTGCCAAGGCAAGGTCTGAGCACATCGGCAGAATTGGCGAGAAGCTAGTTCGCCTTCCTTCGGGAACCCGTGCATTCTGGTCTCTCGCCAAGGCTGTCCAAGGGAACTTCTGTCAGCCATCTCTTCCATCTCTGCACAGAGAGGACGACTCACTGGCCCATGCCGCAAAGGAGGAAAGCCGATCTGTTGAGCTCTCTTTTTGCGTCCAACTCGACTCTAGATGACGGGGGGAACACACCGCCGACCATCCCGCGATGTGAGTGCTCCATGCCGGATGTGCGATTTACACAGCGCTCGGTCCGCAAAGCACTCTTCTCCCTGGACGTCAACAAGTCGAGTGGGCCCGATGGAGTCCCTCCCATTGTGCTGAAGACGTGTGCTCCGGAGTTGGCACCGGTTTTAACGCGTCTTTTCCGGTACTCCTACTCCCAAGGCGTAGTCCCGAACTCATGGAAGACAGCTTTGGTGCACCCGATCCCTAAAAAAGGCGACCACTCAGACCCGTCCAACTACAGGCCTATCGCCATCACCTCCTTGTTCTCCAAAATAATGGAAGCCATTATAAACTGCCAGCTCATGAGGTACCTTGAGGATCACCAGCTGATTAGTGACCGCCAGTACGGTTTTCGTCGGGGTCGATCAGCTGGTGATCTTCTAGTCTACTTAACTCATAGATGGGCGGAGGCAGTAGAGGTCCAAGGGGGAGGCATTAGCCGTTAGTTTGGACGTAGCGAAGGCCTTTGATCGGGTCTGGCACAAAGCGCTTCTTTCGAAGCTTCCTTCCTATGGGCTTCCCGAGAAATTGTGCAAATGGATCACCAGTTTCCTTGCTGATCGGAGCATCAAGGTCGTAGTAGACGGTGAATGCTCTGATTTCAAGCCTATCAACGCTGGTGTTCCACAAGGCTGCGTGCTATCACCAACGCTGTTTCTCCTGCATATCAATGATATGTTGCTAACTGGCAGCATTCATTGCTATGCGGACGACAGCACTGGTGATGCCTTATATACCGGCCGTGCCAATATTTCTCGGGAAAACGTCGCCGAGTACCGGGACAAACTTGTGTCTGAAGTCGAGTCTTTGCTTAACAAAGTCTCGGATTGGGGGCGACTAAATCTAGTCCAGTTCAATCCCCAGAAGACACAAGTTTGCGCGTTTACCGCTAAAAAGAACCCCTTTGTCGTATCTCCTCAGTTTCAAGGCACTCCCCTTACTGCCTCAGCCAGTATCGGAATCCTTGGCGTCGACATATCGAATAGTGTGCAGTTTCGTGGTCACTTGGAAGGGAAGGCCAAATTGGCCTCTAAAAAGCTTGGCGTGCTCAGCAGAGCGAGACAGTATTTCATGCCGGCACATCGCTTGCAACTTTACAAAGCGCAAGTTCGGCCCCACATGGAATACTGTTCTCATCTCTGGGCCGGGGCACCCCAGTGCCAGCTCCTTCCACTTGACCGCATCCAGCGCAGAGCGGTTCGAATCTTCGACAACCGAGTTCTTTCTGATCGGCTCGATACACTGGCACTGCGTAGAGATGTTGCATCTCTTTGCGTATTTTATCGCATTTATCACGGGGAGTGCTCTGAGGAATTGTTCGGACTAATTTCAGCCGCTCAATTTCACCATCGCACATCGCGACAAAACTCGCGTTAGTGTGTGATTTAGAAGAAGTTTTCTCCCTCGCACGACTTCCTTGTGGAATCAATTACCACCAGCGAATTTTCCGGACCGATACGACTTAGGAACCTTCAAGAAAAGAGCTTACACCTTTCTAAAAGGTCGGCAACGCATCTGCAATTCCCCTGGTGTTGCGGTTGTTCATGGGCGGCGGTAGTCACTTACCATCAGGTGAGCCGCATGCTCGTTTGCCCCCTATTATATAAAAAAAAAAGTCTAACATCATTTTTTTTTATAATTATTACACGTACATTTACTATTTATTTGCATCTATAAAGAATTCACTTAAATTATAATAACTTTTATCGATTAAGAATGACTTTAATTTTTTTATAACAGACTCGGTGTTGTCAATATTTTTGAAGTGATTTGGAACATTATTATATATTTTAATTACCATCGTATGGGGACCTGTTGTGAATAATTTTAATTTTGAGAATTGAATATTCAATTTATTTTGAGTTCGATTATTTTCTTTTAACAGTACTTACAGGATCTATAGATTTAGATGTTTTCTAACGAACTTACAACATTCAATAATGTAAATAGACGTAAGTGTGAGTATACCAAGTTTTCTAAAACGTGGTCTGCATGAGTCCGTTTTTTGTATATTTGTCAAGATTGTGATACATTTTTTTTGCAATTTGAAAATATTACCTATGTCAGTACAGTTGCCCCAGATGACTATTCCATAAGTTAGTATAGATTGATCATACGCATAATACGCCGAAAGAGCTGTTTTTAAGTCAGTAACTTTTTTCAAATGTATGAGTGCAAATATAAATGAGGACAATTTACTCGTTAATTTTTGAATGTGGGGTTTTCAATTTAGATGTGTGTCAATTTCAATACCGAGTAATGTAGTAGAGTTGACCGTATCGATCGTAAAGTTTTTTGTAGTTAAAGTTTATTTGTAGAGGTCGTTTTTGATAAGTTTTAAACACGATTAATTTAGTTTTATTATAGTTCAGCTCTAAATTATGTAATTCTAATATCATTATAGAACGTTATTTTACTTAATTTAATTATGATTTGTAATATGATATTAATTTAAAATGTACTTGAAGACTCATCCAACGCCACTATTGATAAATTCGTACCTATACTTAGTACCAATACCCATTTTCATTACCCATTCTTCAGAATATTTGTCATAACTTTTGATGGAATGAACTGATTTTAATGAAATAAAGACTAAATGTAACCCGAAGATACACTTAATAATTTCCTTAATGATTCTTATGATATAAATTAGTACTTTATACGTGATACGTTAACAAACAAACAGACAGACAGACAGACAGACAGAAAATTCTAAAAATGGTAGAAATGTAATTAGTTACTTATTTTTAGTACCTCTCAATCACTTTTATTACAAAAAATATAAAATGTACAGACGTCTGCTTTTTACATTTTTATTATATGTATAGATATAAATATTATATATATAAAGGTACACTTATTCATTCGCTGCAAATGTAAATTTGTAATCCTATATATATATTCTACGTCTGCTAGGAGTGCCTTAGACTTTTGATTGATCGGACAGTCAGTGAGTAACAAAATTAAGAAACTTTGACGAGTTATAATTCTTAAACTTCTAGTTCTATTTGAATGAAATTTCAAATATACCGTGTTTTATACAATACATTCTTGGATACTAAAACTCAAGCTTATAGTTTTATCTACAACGAAATTATAGGGAATCGAAAATCGCCTGAACTACTTCGAGAAAAGGATGGTACGGCCGTGCCGCTTTTTTGCTCGACTTGGCGGGGGCACTGCCGTACCCCCAGATAAGAAATCATTAATTTGATTATTAATTACAGCCTTTCAAATGTCTACAGCTGGACATAGGTAAAAAAATCAGCAGTAGACTTGACAAAGTTGGTACGATTGACAGGCGGGGTTGGCAAACATAGCCCTTTATTATTTTGCATATTGATGCATTTTCCTCAGTCATCTCTTACGAGACCCGCGAGATGATATCGGGTAGTGGATTATCTTATGCCTACGCTACATGGCGAACGGTAGAACAATATGACATAAATAATTATTTTCATAAATTGATTATTACTGTTTTACACACTGATAAGAGTAATAATTAATTTAGAGGGAAGAGTATATTGTAGTAAGTACCGAACAAGATTTGCTAAGACAATAGAAAATATTATGGAAAGCATGAAAGACGATCAACGCGTATTTAAATATTCAGAAATAGTATAATAACCTCAAGATCTAAAATTATGTGCGTAATACCAGCCTATTATTAAATATATCGTTTAATTTTATAATATCTAAATTAGTAAAAAAAAAATATTCAACTGATTTAAAATAATTACCAAGTATTGTATGCTAGTTTGCATTACATTTATTAACTTTAATATTGTTTTCAGTGCGTAATATTAGTATGGATTTTACTCTGATTGCCAGTCAGTCGTACGATCCGATTAGTGAACTGAAGTGCCAATGGGCCGGTCATATAAATCAATAACCGCTGGGGAAGAAAAGTTCTCGAGTGGCGACCTCGTACCGGTAAGTAAAATGTAGGTTGGCCCCATGTAAAGAGTGATGAACTGGACCAGGGATTCAACGGATGCAGGTAAATTAGGACCGTGTTTTGTGGCATTCCTTGGGGGAGGCCTATGTTCAGCAGTGGACTTATGAAAGGCTATAATGATGATGAATTATGATGATGAACATAGGTTGAGGTGTGCATGGGGTGTTGGAATGAGGATGATGAGGAACATTAAGTAAAATAGTCAATTTATTTTGTATCAGATTATAATGAACAGAATAATATCCCAAATCACAACTTCCCACAACTCAATAGCGAATTCATATCCCAACGTCAAAGGATGCTACATGAAATAAATCCATACTGTTCATAGTTTTAGGGTTGCATTGCAATCGATCTGTCAAGATTTAATAACCAATTATAAAATAGTTACTAACGCTGACAGACGTCCTGTTACTGAACACCGCGGTAGCAACGTTCCTGTCACTGATGAAGTGGCAGTGGTATAGGTTGACCAGGAGTGCGATAGACGTGACATCGTGTTGCACACACATGGCGATCGACTGCCAGGGATTTATGAAACGCATCGATATTATGATGCTCTACAATATCCATTAATATATTGTCACGGTGAAAATGGGTACAATTTCGGAATTTATCTAGTTAATCCTAATACCAGAGAGACCAATATTAAGTAATAAAAAATATCTGCTCTGCAATTTTATTCGCACCTGTTACATGTAAGGCATAATCGTCTCGCGTATTTGCAAAGATTTCGAGGTTGTTTAACCAATTAATAGTGGACATGTATGCGAAAATAGAGACGGAGCGCTTAGTGTATATACGCACTAACCAGAGTCGTCTATTACACAGACGACAGTGTTTTAACAGTGGTAGAGTCACGCGGCAGCTTTTGCTGTCGCACGGATGGGCCGGCTCGAACCGGGGTGGTACCACGACCTCACAGAAAACCAGCGTGAAGTAGAGGTTTACCTCTGCGTTTCGCTTGGTGAGTGCAGGTGGCCGGAGGCCCTTTTTACTGGAAATGAGGCATTCCATCTTAGTCCTCACGGGTGACAACGCATCTACATTTTGAATTGTAATAGAGGATAGATGTAGATGTCTATGGGCTGCAGCAACCACTTACCATCAGGTGGACTGTGTGCTCGTTTGTCACCCTTATCCTATAAAAAAAAAAAAAAAACGTTATCACTTATTAATACAGAAATGATATAAACCGTTTAATATTCTCTTACCTGAATGGTCAAATTCTCTAAGTAAAACCTGTATACGCGAGCTAAGCGGCGGGCACGGCTAGTGTATAATATAATGGAATAATAGATGTAGATAGGTACCTAGACATAATTTTGTTCAAAGGTAAGTTGTTAAATGGTCCACGGAATGAAACAGCAAGAATAGGACATAACTGATGAAGTTGTACCAAAATCCCGCAAAGAATTAAGTAGAATAAATTGCCCGCAAATCCGTAGGTTGGTATTAAAAAAGTAGATGGTAAAGTAAAAAAAGTGGGACTATCTACAAAAAGAAATAAGATGCCATCAAAAACATAACTTGCAAAAAAAACCAAGTCTCGCAACTCACTTCTTCTACCGTAAAACGTTGTGAGATCTTTGTAATACCAACTCGTTTAATTTATTCAGTCCCTACTTAAGAGTCCTTCTGTCTTAAGTTTTTACGTAATTAGCTAACCTAACAACATCTTATAGTGACCATATCAATATTAAAATCTTTTATGTTTTAAATAAATAAACCTAATTTAATATAATATGCATATATATACTTGAGAGATACATTACTTTTTCATGCGATGGCCAAGTCAATCTATTTATTTAAAACATAAAAGATTTTAGCCAAAAAAATATGACCCAGAGGGTCATATTTATTTACTAAAATCTTATTTTAGTAAAAATTATTATTTTCGTTTTTTATTTAAAAAAATTAAAAGATTTTATCGCGTTTAATATAAGTGGCGCAAATATGAGTCTCTGAGAGATGACTACATATTTGTGCCATTTGCTGTAGAGACTATCGGTCCGTGGGTTCAACGTGCGGTGAAGTTCCTAAAGAAACTCCATCCGCGGCTGGTCGTTGCTGCTGGTGATAATAGGGCTGGTTTTTTTCCTCGCTTAAAGGCTAAGTATAGCCATTCAGCGGGGGAAACGCAGCCAGCGTTCTTGGCACGATACCGCGGGGAGTAGGACTATATGATAATTAAGTTTCTAGTTTTAGTTTTTTTTTTATTATTATCATATTTTTTAATATTGTAGATAAAATTAAGTATTATGTAGAATTTTATCCTATCTTAGTAAGTTTAATTTTACTTTTTAATTTCCGACGTTGGGGGACTGAGGTGTTTGACGTTCCGATGTCACAGTTAGTTCGGCTACTTTTTTTTACTACTGTTTTGAATATTAATTTTTGGTCCAGTTTCTGCAGAATGAGCAGAATGCAGAATGAGTATCTAAATATAAGAGCTTGAAGTTTTGGAGTGGTATGCTTGGGTTTGGATTTAATTTTATTAATTATAGAATCCCAAAATGATGGCAGCACCCATCCATCTTCTCTATTGGAATTAGGATGTTTCTTTTTAAATTTCAATGGCCTCGGGAATCATCCTTGGTAGGATGGTGATGATGGATCGGTGTTCATTTGCGAGGATTTGTGGTCTATCAAATCTAATGTAATGGGGGGGAGGGGGGGTTGATCTTGAACATGTTCACAGACGTAGCGGGAAGTCTCCAGTCCGTGAACATGCTCCACCATATATTGGTACAAAAATTCATTCATAATCTGAACCTAACATAACTGCTTATATATGGAATGTGAATAAGGTTAATTCACATTCCATATATAAGCATAGACTAGACTAAGCTTTTAAACAGTGGTAGAGCCACGCGGCAGCTTTTGCTGTCGCACGGATGGGCCGGCTCGAACCGGGGTGGTGGTACCACGACCTCACAGAAAACCAGAAGTAGAGGTTTACCTCTGCGTTTCGCTTGGTGAGTGCAGGTGGCCGAAGGCCCTTTTTGCTGGAAATGAGGCATTCCATCTTAGTCCTCACGGGTGACAACGCATCTACATTTTGATTTGTAATAGAGGATAGATGTAGATGTCTATGGGCCGCAGCAACCACTTACCATCAGTGGACTGTGTGCTCGTTTGTCACTCTTATCATATAAAAAAAACTAGAAAACTACTTTATTTGAGTTTATATTTTTTTTAATAAATAGCAATTTAAGAATTATTTTTGAAAGAAATTTACTTTTTTATGTATGTGCAAAAACAATGAATTTAATTGGACGTTTTTATAAAAATTATATCTGCATAATTTATTTTTAAATGTTTTTTCTGTACTTAAGGGGAGAGGAAAGAATAAGAAGTTTGCACAGAGCAAAGGAAAAACTTTTACCAACCTTTCGCCAAAACCGAAAAGTCTTTTGTACTCAATGAACAAAGAAAATACCTAATTAAATGTCTCGGAACCGACGCGTGAAAATATGTAGAACATTATAAGTAAAATATTCAATAGAACTGTGACGTTATTCCTTATTATACTCCCTCAGAAAATCCACGCAATCTCCCAAGCACTCGACTTATTGTCTCGAAAGTTCTACACAAAATGAAAATTCATTAGCAAGAAACTCTCAACGTGTAGTCGAAGACAGATAATAATTAAGCACTCAGCTATCATCCTTTAAACATTACAGAGAACGAACTTTGGATAGATCTCGTCTGACTAAATAGTTGAAAATTATTTGAAATCTTTGGTGCGCAGTGGGTTGAGATAGATTGAGATACCAATCTATCAAGAGATGGCAAGAGGTTCTTAGAATAAAATGACGACAGAATATCTGAAGGCTCAGTACCAGAGATTTGGTTTTGGCGCTTGAGGATGTGAGTTTGAACCCCACATAAAACAAAGGTTTTGTATAGCCTACAAATAACCTTTACTCGTCTTGATATACGATAATATACAGGAGAAATTCTACTATAGAGGTAACCTGAAAAAGATGTTTCTTAAAAAAAATCGCTCGCCTATATCTTATATATATTACTTTATCAAACTCATATTATCTACCCACCTAAATCATCAAAAAATAAACATTGTAATATGAGCACGTAATACTTCGACCATATTACCTATCGATTACACCACAGTTTCTTCAGTTTTATAATAAAATAGAAATGGATAATTTTATTTGACGTAGATTATAAATAATGTTATGAAATTTCTTATACTGCCCAAATACTCAAATACTCACGCTACTCAATTTAAAGATGTCGTTAAGTCTCGTTGTGTCACATTTACTTTGTCTTATAGTTTATAGTGACAGAGACAGCAGGAGACTTAACGGCATCTAAAAATTGAGTAGCGTTTGAGTGTTCAGTACTTACAATTTTCGAAAATCGAAACCAGGTTACTTGAGTACAGTGAAAGCGCTGAGGGGTTGCCATGGCTCCAAATATTTTTATGGTCATAAGTAGTTGATTCGGGTTTGGATGGGTCCTTGTGTAGCGTCTCCACATTACAGAAGAATTTCTTAGGGGGAGACAAAATGTTTAACGTTTTTTCATAATAACAAAAAACAAACAATTAATAAAACAAATTTTACGGATTTTATCGCGTTTATCATTATAAATAAATAAAAAACTAAAAAAAAATAATCATCATTACAGCCCTTCACAGGTCCACTGCTGAACATAGGCCTCCTCCAAAGAATGCCACAAAGCACGGTCCTGAGCCACCTGCATCCATCGACTTCCTGCATATCTTATCAGGACGTCACTCCATCTGGTGGAGGGACGCCCTACACTTCGCCTGCCGGTACGAGGCTGCCACTCGAGAACCTTTCTTCCCCATCTGTTGTCGGTTCTTCGAGCTATATGGCCGGCCCATTGCCACTTCAGCTTACTAATTCGTTGGGCTATGTCGGTCACTCTGGTTCTACTATGGATATCCTCATTTCTAAGTTTATCAAGCACAGAAACTCCGAGCATAGCCCTCTTCTTAGCTCCCTGAGCGACCTTAAGCATCCCCATCCGGCCAGGAGTGAAGGACCACGTCTCAGTTCCATATGTTATCACTGGCAACATGTACTGGATGTACAGTCTTGTTTTCAAGTTTTGAGGTATAAATATAATTTACCGAACGCTGCCCAACCGAGTTGAATCCGTCGATTGACCTCTTGGTCGAAGTTGGACTTATCTAGTCAACCCGATGAGGAGGTGGAGGAAATGTATGAGCATATCTCTAGAGCCATGCATTCCTCCAAAACCCACTATACGGTGTTAATGGGAAACTTCAATGCAAAACTAGGTACAAGAGAGAACGGTGAGCTGAAATTAGGGAAATTCGGAAAAGTGCAACGGAACCCAAGGGTCCAGCAGCTGGCTGACTTCATGGAGAAAGAGGGACTCTTTATGATGAAGTCTTTTTTCCAGAAGCGGCCCCACAGGAAGTGCACCTGGTCGAGCCCCGACGGTTCGACAAAAATGAGATTGACTTCATTAAAACGACCAGACGACAACTGTTCAGTGATGTCTCAGTGATGTCTTCGGTGATCGCTGCCGGTTTTCACCCTCGCGATCACTGGATCGCGAGGGTGAAAACCGGCAGCGATCACCGAATGGTGAGAGGCACACCAAACCTAAACGTTAAGTTGGAGAGGTCACGTCTAATGAAATCAACGCTCCGTCCACATCGTGCTCTAATCAAAAGTCCCGAAACCTTTCAGCTTGAGCTACGAAAACGTTTTCAGTGCCTAGAAGATAGCAATGCAGTGGACGATATGAATGACAAGCTCGTGGAAACTGTTCATGCGGTTGGAGCTAATTTTTGCAAGACCCGCCACAGAAGAACACAAAAACTCTCCCGATCTCACTCTTAATCTCATGGCTGTTAGACAGGATATGAAGCTGCAGTACTCAAAAGATTTGACAGCATACAGGCAACCGAACAGACAGATCTCCAAATGCCTGCGGCAGGACTTTCGCAACTTTAATACTGCTCGTATTAAAGACGCGATAGAGCATAACCAGGCCTCTAAAGTCTTTGCTAGTGATCTGTCTGTCAGAAAGAGCCAACTGTCGAAGCTGAAGACCGAGTGTGGCAGCGTCATTTCCGGGACACCTGAGATTTTGAGCGAGATTGAGAGGTTCTATTGGCAGCTGTACATATCATCGTTGGAGCCACACGCAAGCGACATTATTCCGATGATATCCCGGACGTCAGTCTGAGCGAGATTAGAATGGCTCGTCATCGGGTTTCCTTAAGCTTAAAGTTCTTCTTACAAGATTCCATCACTTCTAGCATTGCATTATATCTGTTCGTAAAGTTTCATCACAATCGTTTCACCGGTCAGACAGATGGACACAATTTAAAAAAATACTTCGTATCTTATATGTAAATAACCCCCTGAGCTATAAAGAAACTAGTCATTAATTTTAATTTATTTGTATGTATATGTAATAAAACAGTTTTTTATATAATTCATCAACAAAGCCTTTGTAAGGACTTCCACCTTTACCCTAAAGATACGCAATAAGGTAAAGACAATTTTCGATAACAAAGAGAAGAGCAATTACGTAAATTAAAAAAGGGGTTCACGGCTATTTCAATTTCCATTACAGTTAATTAGAAAAAATACCCCCTTTCTACTTTAAAAGGGCATTGTGTTACGTAAAACAAAGTTATAGGGAGTTGTAGAGAGCAGAATCGGATGGTCGCTCAGAGACTCCGAGTCCGAGCTCATTGCGATCTCGAGGGCGGGTTGGAACGGACGTGTGTGTAACGCAATGAATAAACGCTCTCTTTACGTGCGAAATGTCGAACAGTTGCGAAGTTAAAATCTGCATGGACTTAACATCCAAAATGTTTTTATTTTTGTAATGGTCAGTGCTAATATATCGTGCTGGACTCTAATGCTGGATTTGCCCCGCACTACAGCAGCATATACAGGTGTGTTTATTAAAAAAGTTTAAGATTTTTGTTTATTGTTTCATCACAAGTTAGGCGTAATGTTATGCGCCGGTGAATCGTTTGAAACAACTTTCAGATGTTTATTTTAATAAAGTTATAATGAAATTCTCGCGTATAAGAAATTGTTTTGTTTTGTAAATATTATAGTTTTTTGTTATAATATTAGAAAACTTTATTGTTTCAAGACAATTTTATTTATTATATCGTTTTATTGCTATATATTTTAAAAACTATTCAAAAAGTTATAAAAATAATTTATGTTCGTTGCATAAAATCTATATAATTTGTATAATTAAAAGACAATTTTCGTATTATAAATTTTTTTATATTGAAAAAAATATTTTACAAATAGCGTATTCTATTTCTCACGTATAGCGTAAATTATTTATATTTTTGATTGTTTTTATATTTATATTCATTTAAACATATTTTCATGATTTTATAGCACCTGCGTAAAGTTTCCCTGCTTACCGTGGTTGACTGGTAAAAATTGCCTGAATGCATTAGGCTAGGTTATATAGTATATTATCTATATACTATATAAATAAATTGTATATTATTAAAAACGAGTTTGTTTTGAAGGAAAACAAATTAAAATTCTGTTTTGAGAACACGTGTTGAATTGGTCAAAGTGTAATTAAGTGTTGACAAAAACTGTAATATTGAGTGATCTGTACAAATATTAATTGAATACATATATTGTGTGTTATAAGTGCATATTTATTTATAATCAATTATTTCATTGTGCTAACATAATATATATTTATAAGTGTACACAATACACTTATAAACAAATATTACTACATGGTATGATTGTTTTTATATTTATATTCGTTTAAACATATTTTCTTGATTTTATGTCACCTGCGTAAGTTTCTCTACTTAGCGTGGTTGACTGGTAAAGATTGCGTGTATTGATGTGCAATAAAGATTTTAAATAAATAAGTAAATAAATTGTATATTATTAAAACTAGGTTTTTTTGGCGGAAAACAACATAAAAATGTTTTTAATAAACTGCACTACAAATATAAGTTTTAATACTGTTCAAAGTTACCTAAAATAGTGGAGGAATCACACGTTAATTCTATAAACAATTAATTGAAATTCTCCGACTTTGAATTCGTATTTTATATATTTATTTGTCTTTTTTTAACTTTCTGCTTTGTAAATTAATGATTTTCAAAAGTAGGAAGGTATAGATTTCGGTCCAATTTTGAGAATGCGAGTTTTCATCAGATCTCTACATTTGAGGTCCTAAGAAGCCGTCCCGACTATTCCCGGCTGAGAGTGTGTGTGTGTTTATGTATGTATGTATGTAAATAAAATTTTCAAACGAATCAACCGATCTAGATTGGATGACCCGGAGTTCGAAAGTGTTCATTAAGACTTCGAGCTGATTAGATTTTTAAGTTAATCAGTCGAGCCGTTTCAAAGATTTTCAAAAAATAGAAACCAAAAAAAAACAAAAATAAAATAGATTGTCTAGCGTTGCACTCGAAAATAAGCGGGAAGTTCCAGGGATGGCTGCAGGGTCAACCGTTCCTCGGATTTAAAAAAATCGTTATCCCCACACTGGGATTTTCACCCGTATCCTAGCAGTTAGGCGGTAGTTTCCATACATAAATTGCACAAGGATAAACATCCAGACAAGGAACAATTACTTGTAGGCCATACAAATATTTGTTCCGAGTAGGATTAGAACCCACAGCTGTCAGCGCTGGAACTCATAGCTAAGATTCAGCGCCACATTTGACTTTGCTTTAACATTTTACGTACATGAATAACACAGGGACACACATCCTGGCACTGCGGAGTCGTATAATATGTAACACTTGCTCTGTACGGGATTCAAACCCGCGGTGCTACCACCAAACGCTTAACCACTGCCCTACGGCGCCGTTTTTGCAGCATTATAATGACTTACATTTGTATCATGTATCACATTATGTTATTGTAATACGCATCACAGGCCTATTTTTTTCCTGGTTAATGCATTAGCAGTCTAAGCCTGATATGTGCGTATTTTAATCACTTAATTGTATTGACTCTCTAGACGAAAATTTATCGACCAAATTAGGAACACATTGAAGATGGATCAGAGAGTGTCTTTAACCGACAAGCGTGTATGCGTAGGTATATGGAAGTAGAGGGGGTGATACAGGTGTGTCAGGATTGTGCCAAATGGAAGTTCGTGGTCTAGCTACTCCTCTGGGTGACAGGCGTGAGTGTCTTATGATTACGATTTTTTTTTTAATTGTAAATGTGTGTATTGAATTAATGATTCTTCTTCTACGTTTCAGTGTTGCCACGGCCACGGTAGCTGTTAGTCTGTCGATGCCTCATATTGCCTCATTATTAGCCTAGCTAATAATGAGTAATAATATGGCTAATTATATATGTATATATATTACACACATATAACATACACATATAGTGTATGTGTGTGTGTTAGGAACTTATTTACAATATGCTTACTATATAACAATAATCCGTTAGAAATAAACAAAGAGAAACTAATTTAGACTCAATTTTCTTTAATGACTTCAAATAAAATTGTAACATAAAACCACTGTAACTACAGTTTTTAATAAAAGCTAATTTAAGTTATTAACAATAACTAGCAGACATACTCATTTAGAATATGAGTGCTTCCCAACTGAATACTGAGTGCGCTGTAACACATCCGTTAGAAATAAACAAAGAGAACTGAAGCCAGTGATACAAATAGAGGGAACTTACTTAGGCATTTATATAGGAATTGATGTCATAGAGCACTTGTGTTTACGTGCTTCGAATACGAGTATATAATGTAGGCGGTACATCTTTGTTTCAAAGGAAAAGATGTTATTTATCTTCAAGAAGGCAAACATGGGGTCCATGTTTCTCTCTCGTCTTCTAGATTGGTTAAACCCTCTTGCATATTTCTGCCATTAAAAGGCAAGGCAGCCGCCGTCGCATTCCAGCTCCAGGGTTAAGGGAGCAGGTATAATCATAGACTGTCAAGTGTTTCATCTTCGACGTAGTCCTTAAGGGTGGTAGCGCATGTGTGCCCTACTTATTTAAAGTAGGTACCAGGTGACTGTCTCTTTAGTGTAGTGGTCGTAATTGCGAATCAGGTCCCGGGTTCAAATCTCAGGTCTCGCCTGAGTCTTGCGCCTGATCTCCCTCCAGTCGTGTTGACGTATTGAGGGTGCATACACTTGGGCACTTAAATCCTTTCCTGCGCAGGTAGCTTGTCTCCGCTAAGACTGCCCGTGACTAAAATTTGGTCTGAAGGACATTATACACAATATAGTTTCTATTTTAGGTAAAACTAGCTAGTTCAAGTATTGTCCATACTGCAGCTATATTATGTTTTATGATTGTAGCACAAATGGAACGACTCGAGCGGGAAAAGTAACACGCTCTCACAGACTACCAGCGTAAAATAGCCACCCAATGCTGTTGTGTTTCCAAACGGAGATCCTTTTTACTAGAAACTTTGCATTCCATCTTATTCCTCAGGGGTAACAACGCATCTGCATTTTGATTTTTAATCGAGGATAGACGTAGATGTCTGTGAGTCACATCAACCACTTACCATAAGGCGGACTGTGTGATCGTTTGTCACATAAATAAATACAATATTCTTTATCAAAAATGAAAAGGCATAGATCCATAGGTCATTATTATGGTCACCATTACAGCCCCTCACAAGCACACTGCTTAATATAGGAATGCCACAAAACACGGTCCTAATTTACCTGCATCCGTTGAATCCCTGGTCCAGTTCATCACTCAACCAAACTACATTTTACTTATCGGTACGAGGTCGCCATTTGAGAACTTTTCTTCCCCAGTGATTGTTGGTTTATAAATATGACCGGCTCATTTCCACTTCAGTTCACTAATCGGATCGTACGACTGGCAATCAGAGTATAATCCATACTAATCTTACGCAATAAAAACAAATTAAAGCTAAAAAATGTAATGCAAATTAGCGTACAATACTTTGTTTATTTTAAAATAATTAAATATTTTTCTTTACTAATTTAGGTATTATAAAATTTAACGATATATTTAATAATACGCTGAGATTACGCACATAATTTTAGATCTTGAGGTTATTATACTATTTATAAGTATTAAAATACGCGTTGATCGTCTTTCATGCTTTCCATAATATTTTCTATTGTCTTAGCAAAGCTTGTTCGGTACTTACTATAACATACTCTTTTCTCTAAATTAATTATTACTGTTATAGTGTGTAAAACAGTAATAATTAATTTATGATAATAATTATTTATGTCATATAGTTCTACCGTTTGCAATGTAGCGTAGGCATAAGATAATCCACTACCCGATATCATCTCGCGGGTGTCAGAGCGGGAGTAAGAGATGACTGAGGAAACTGCATTAATATGCAAAATAATAAAGGGCTACGTTTGCCAACCCGCCTATCAATCGCACCAATTATGTCAAGTCTACTGCTGAACTTTTTATCTATGTTCAGCAGTAGACATTTGAAAGGCTGTAATTAAAAATAAAAGTAATCATTTCTTATCTGGGGGCACGGCATTGCTCCCGCCAAGTCGAGCGAAAAAAGCGGAACGGCATCCTTTTCTCGAAGTAGTTCAGGTGATTTTCGATTCCCTATAATTTCATTGTAGATAAAACTATAAGCTTGAATATTTAGTATTCAAGAATGTATTGTATAAACACGGTATATTTCAAATTTCATTCAAATAGAACCAGTAGTTTAAGAATTTTAACTAGTCGAAGTTTCTTAATTTTGTTACTCACTGACTGACCGATCAATCAAAACTCTAAGGCACTTCTAGCTGACGTAGAATCTTTAAATTTAGAACATATTTAGTGTTAGTGTATAAATAAAGGAAAAACTAAAATAGTTTGCGATTTCGGTTCAGTTATCTAAATACACCAGCTGCATTAGTAACTTTGTAATCCTATATAAATATATAGGATTACAAATTTACATTTGCAGCGAATGAAGTAGTGAACCAATATATGTATAATATAATGGAATAATCGATGTAGATCGGTACCTAGATATAATAATGTTCAAAGGTAACTTGTAAAATGATCAACGGAGTGAAACAGCAAGAATAGGACATAACTTATGAAGTTGTACCAAAACCCCGCAAAGTAGTTAAGTAGAATAAATTGCCCGAAAATCCGTAGGTTGGTATTCAAAAAGTAGATAGTAAAGTAAAAAAAGTGGGGACTATCTATAAAAAGAAATGAGATGCCATCAAAAACATAACTTGTTTTTTTTTACAAGTCTCGCAACTCAGTTCTTGTACCGTCGGTTAATTTATTCAGTCCCTACTTAAGAGTCCTTCTCTCTAAGTTTTTACGTAATTAGCTAACCTAACAACATCCTATAGTGACCATTTCAATATTAAAAATCTTTTATGTTTTAAATAAATAAATTGACTTGGCAATCGCACTAAACAGCCTAATTTAATATAATATGTATTACTTGAGAAATACATTACTTTTTCATGCGATGGCCAAATCAATCTATTTATTTAAAACATAAAAGATTTTGACAAAAACAAATATGACCTTGAGGGTCATATTTATTTACTAAAAGTCTTATTTTAATAAATATTATTATTTTCATTTTTTATAAAAAAAATTAAAAGATTTTATCGCTTTTAATTTTACTTTTTAATTTCCGAGTTTCCGACGTTGGGGGACTGAGGCGTTTGACGTTCCGATGTCACAGTTAGCCCGGCTACTTTTTTTACTACTGTTTTGATATTAATTTTTGGTCCGGTTTCTGCAGAATGAGCTTAAAGTATCTAAATATAAGAGCTTGAAGTTTTGGAGTGGTATGCTTGGTTTGGATTTAATTTTATAAATTATAGAATCCCAAAATGACGGTAGCACCCATCCATCTTCTCTATTGAAATTAGGATTTTTTTTTTTTATTTCAGTGGCCTCGGGAATCATCCTTGGTAGGATGGTGATGATGGATCGGTGTTCATTTGCAAGGATTTGTGGTCTATCAAATCTAATGTAATTGGGGGAGGGGGGGGGGGGTGATCTGGAACATGTTCACAGTCGTAGCGGGAAGTCTGCAGTCCGTGAACATGCTCCGCCATATATTGGTACAAAAATTCAAGTTCTGATTACTATGTAAACGTACTATTCACAAGTAGCATTCCATATACAGGCATAGACTTGAAAACTCCTTTAAGTGAGTTTAGTTTTTTTTTTTATTTTAATAGCAATTTAAGAATTACTTTTGGAAGAAATTTACTTCATGTGTATGTACAGAAAGAGTGACTTTAATTGCACGTTTTTATTAAAATTATACCTGTATAATTTATTTTTTAGACGTTTTTCCGTACATAAGGGGAAAGGAAGGGATAAGAAGTTTGCACAGAGCAAAAAAAAAACTTTTACCAACCTTTCGCCGCAAAACCGAAAAGTCTTTTTTTACTCAATGAACAAAGAAAATACTTAATGAAGAAAATAATTAAATGTCTCAAACCGACGCGTGAAAATCTGTAGAACATTATAAGCAAATATTCAATAGAACTGTGACGTTACTCCTTATTATACTCCCTTAGAAGTTCCACGCAATCTCCCAAGCACTCGACTTATTGTCTAGAAAGTTCTACACAAAATGAAAATTCATTAGCAAGAAACTCTCAACGTGTAGTCGAAGACAGATAATAATTAAGCACTCTGCTATCATCCTTCAAATATTACAGAGAACGAACTTTGGATAGATCTCGTCTGACTAAACAGTTGGAAAACTATTTGAAATCTTTTGTGCGCAGTGGGTTGAGATAGATTGAGATACCAATTTATCAAGATCTGGCAAGAGGTTCTTAGAATAAAATGACGACAGAACATCTGAAGGCTCAGTACCAGAGTTAATAGTTAAGAATTTGGTTGTGGCGCTTGAGGATGTAAATTTGAACCCCACATAAAACAAAGGTTTGTATAGCCTACAAAAAACTTTTACTCGTCTTGATATACGATAATATATATCTAAGATACAGGAGAAATTCTAATATAGAGGTAACCTGAAAAAGTTTCTTTTTGAAAAAAGTCGCTCGCCTATATCTTGTATGACTTTATCAAACTAATACTATCTACTCACCTAAGTCATCAAAAAATAAACATTGTAGTATGAGCACGTAATACTTCGACTATAATATCTATCGATTTTACCACAGATTTTTCAGTTTTATAATAAAATAGAATTGAATAATTTGTATTCGACGTAGATTATAAATAATTATAATTTTATTAAATTTCTTATACTGCCCAAATACTCAAATACTCACGCTACTCAATTTAAAGATGTTGTTAAGTCTCATTGTGTCACATTCACTTTTGACTTAAAGTGATAGAGACAGCAGGAGACTTAACGGCCTTTTTAAATTTCAGTAACGTGTGAGTGTTCAGCACTTACAATTTTCGAAAATCGAATCCAGGTTACTCACGTACAGTGAAAGCGCTTAGGGGTTGCCATGGCTCCAAATATTTCTATGATCATAAATAGTTGATTCGGGTTTGGATGTGTCCTGGTGTAATGTATGTAATACATCTCCACATTACAGAAGTATTTCTTAGGGAGGAAAAATGCTTAACGTTTTTTCATAATAACAAAAAACAAACAATTAATTAAACAAATTTTACGGATTTTATCGCGTTTAACATTATAAATAAAAAAAATAAAAAAAATAATCATCATTACAGCCCTTCACAGGTCCACTGCTGAACATAGGCCTCCTTCAAAGAATGCCACAAAGCACGGTCTTGAGCCACCTGCATCCATCGACTTCCTGCATATCTTACCAGAACGTCACTCCATCTGGTGGAGGGACGCCCTACACTTCGCCTGCCGGTGCGAGGCTGCCACTCGAGAACCTTTCTTTCCCATCGGTTGTCGGTTCTTCGAGCTATATTTGTTTTTTTATAGGATAAGGGTGACAAACGAGCACACAGTCCACCTGATGGTAAGTGGTTGCTGCGGCCCATAGACATCTACATCTATCCTCTATTACAAATCAAAATGTAGATGCGTTGTCACCCGTGAGGACTAAGATGGAATGCCTCATTTCCAGTAAAAAGGGCCTCCGGCCACCTGCACTCACCAAGCGAAACGCAGAGGTAAACCTCTACTTCACGCTGATATTCTGTGAGGTCGTGGTACCACCCCGATTCGAGCCAGCCCATCCGTACGATAGCAAAAGCTGGGTGGCTCTACCACTGTTAAATATGGCCGGCCCATTGCCACTTCAGCTTACTAATTCGTTGGGCTATGTCGGTCACTCTGGTTCTACTACGGATATCCTCATTTTAAGTTTATCAAGCAGAGAAACTCCGAGCATAGCCCTCTTCTTAGCTCCCTGAGCGACCTTAAGCGTCCTCATCCGGCCAAGAGTGAAGGACCAAGTCTCAGTTCCATAGAATAGAATAGAATAGAATAATTTTTTATTCAATATCGATTATTACATAATTCTTATTGAAAGTCATTTTTTATTTACCACTGGTTCGGAAAATACCTCTGTCCTGGGAAGAACCAGCAAGAAACCCAGCGGGACTTTTTTTTTCAAACATATTTCACTTAACAATAATTTCATTTATACAATTTTTAAATGATTTTTAATAGAACCAGCATAGTGGCGATCACCTTATTCCCAGAGGTTATTTTCATTCATGTATTCCTTGATATTATAATAACCCTTTTTGAACAGTTTTTCTTTAATAAAACTTTTAAACTTGTTTATTGATAAACTTTGAATATGTTCTGGGAATTATGTTGTAAAAGCGTATACATTGCCCCATAAATGAATTACTGATTCTGTGGAGTCTAGTAACTGGTATTACATTTAAAGAATGCACATCCTTATTCTTATTAAAGCTATTTATGTTTTTATGTACATACATTAGATTTTCATAAATATATTGCGATGCCAAAGTTAATATGTTTGTTTCTTTAAATTTTTGTCTGAGGGACTCTTTACAATTTAGGTTATAAATCGCCCGTACGGCTCTCTTTTGCAAAACAAATATAGCTTCAATATCAGTCGCATTACCCCATAGCAAAATTCCATAAGACATTACGCTATGAAAGTAACTAAAATACACTAATCTAGCTGTCTCAACATCTGTGAGACTTCTAATCTTTCTTACAGCATATGCTGCAGAACTAAGGCTGCCTGCTAATTTAGATGTATGGGGGCCCCATTGAAGTTTCGCGTCAATAGTAATACCGAGAAAAACAGTGGTATCAACAAGACTCAACTCCTCCCCATTTAATAGCACATTGGTACTCGAATGTTTTACATTAGGTATTGTAAATTTAATACACTTAGTCTTATTGCCGTTTAAGAGCATATTGTTGGCGTTAAACCAATGTACTAATTTCGATAGAGCATTATTTACATCGTCATAATTAATTTAAAATATAATCGTAATTATTACGTAAATTAAAAAAGGGGTTCACGGCTATTTCAATTTCCATTACAGTTAATTAGAAAATGTATCCCCTTTATATTTTAAAAGGGCATTGTGTTACGTAAAACAAAGTTATAGGGAGTTGTAGAGAGCAGAATCGGATGGTCCCTCAGAGACTCCGAGTCCGAGCTCATTGCGTTCTCGAGGGCGGGTTGGAACGGACGTGTGTGTAACGCAATGAATAAACGCTCTCTTTACGTGCGAAATGTCGAACAGTTGCGAAGTTAAAATCGGCACGGACTTAACATCCAAAATGTTTTTATTTTTGTAATGTTCAGTGCTAATATATCGTGCTGGACTCTAATGCTGGATTTGCCCCGCACTACAGCAGCATATTCAGGTGTGTTTATTAAAAAAGTTTAAGATTTTTGTTTATTGTTTCATCACAAGTTAGGCGTAATGTTACGCGCCGGTGAATCGTTTGAAACAACTTTCAGATGTTTATTTTAATAAAGTTGTAATGAAATTCTCGCGTATAAGAAATTGTTTTGTTTTGTAAATATTATAGTTTTTTCTTATAATATTAGAAAACTTTATTGTTTCAAGACAATTTTATTTATTATATCGTTTTATTGCTATATATTTTAAAAACTATTCAAAAAGTTATAAAAATAATTTAAGTTCGTTGCATAAAATCTATATAATTTGTATAATTAAAAGACAATTTTCGTATTATAAATTTTTTTATATTGAAAAAAAAAATATTACAAATAGCGTATTCTATTTCTCACGTATAGCGTAAATTATTTATATTATTGATTGTTTTTATATTTATATTCATTTAAACATATTTTCATGATTTTATGGCACCTGCGTAAGTTTCCCTGCTTACCGTGGTTGACTGGTAAAGATAGCCTGAATGCATTAGGCTATATAGTATTATATCTATATACTATATAAATAAATTGTATATTATTAAAAACGAGTTTGTTTTGAAGGAAAACAAAATAAAAATGTTTTAATAAACTGCACTACAAATATAAGTTTAATACAGTTCAAAGTTACCTAAAATAGTGGAGGAATCACACGTTAATTCTATAAACAATTAATTGAAATTCTACGACTTTGAATTCGTATTTTATATATTTCTTCCGTCTTTTTTTAACTTTCTTCTTTGTAAATTAATAATTTTCAAAAGTAGGAAGGTATAGATTTCGGTCCAATTTTGAGAATGCGAGTTTTCATCAGATCTCTACATTTGAGGTCCTAACAAGCCGTTCCGACTATTCCCGGCTGAGAGTGTGTGTGTTTATGTATGTATGTATGTAAATAAAATTTTCGAACGTATCAACCGATCGAGATTGGACGACCCGGAGTTCGAAAGTGTTCATTAAGACTTCGAGCTGATTAGATTTTTAAGTTAATCAGTCGAGCCGTTTCAAAGATTTTCAAAAAATAGAAACCAAAAAAAACAAAAATAAAATAGATTGTCTAGCGTTGCACTCGAAAATAAGCGGGAAGTTCCAGGGATGGCTGCAGGGTCAACCGTTTCTCGGATTTAAAAAAATCGTTATCCCCACACTGGGATTTTCACCCGTATCCTAGCAGTTAGGCGGTAGTTTCCATACATAAATTGCACAAGGATAAACATCCAGACAAGGAACAATTACTTGTAGGCCATACAAATATTTGTTCCGAGTAGGATTAGAACCCACAGCTGTCAGCGTTGGAACTCATAGCTAAGATACAGTTATAGGATTTTGAACTGAAGCCTGTGATACAAATAGAGGGAATTACTTAGGCATTTATATAGCAATTTAACAGAAACGTGATGTCATAGAGCACTTGTTTACGTGCTTTGAAAATATAATGTAGGCGGTACATCTTTGTTTCAAAGTAAAAGCTGTAATTTATCTTCAAGAAAGCAAACATGGGATCCATGTCTCTCTCTCGTCTTCTAGATTGGTTAAACCTTCTTGCATATTGCTGCCATTAAAAAGCAAGGCAGCCGCCGTCGCATTCCAGCTCCAGGGTTAAGGGATCAGGTATAATCATAGACTGTCAAGTGTTTCATCTTCGACGTAGTCCTTAAGGGTGGTAACGCATGTGTGACCTACTTATTTAAAGTAGGTACGAGGTGACTGTCTCTTTAGTCTAGTGGTCGTAAATGCAAATCAGGTCCCGGGTTCAAATCTCAGGTCTCGCCTGAGTCTTGCGCTTGATCTCCCTCCAGTCGTTTCGACGTATAGAGAGTGCATACACTTGGGCACTTAAATCCTTTCCTGCGCAGATGGCTTGTCTCCGCTGAGACTGGCCGTGACTAAAATTTGGTCTAAAGAACATTATACACAATATATTGTCTATTTTAGGAAAAACTAACTAGTCCAAGTATTGTCCATGCTGCAGCTATATTATGTTTTATGATTGTAGCACAAATGGAACGGCTCGAGCGGGAAAAGTAACACGCTCTCACAGACTACCAGCGTAAAATAGCCACCCAATGCTGTTGCGTTTCCAAACGGAGATCCTTTTTACTAGAAACTTGGCATTCTATCTTATTCCTCAGGGGTAACAACGCATCTGCATTTTGATTTTTAATCGAGGATAGACGTAGATGACTGTGAGTCACATTTACCACTTACCATTAGGCAGACTGTGCGCTCGTTTGTCATATAAATAAATACAATATTCTTCATCAAAACTGAAAAGGCATAGATCCATAGGTCATCATTATCGTCATTTTTACAGCCCCTCACAAGCCTACTGAATGAATGATAAAAAATGAATATATGAATGAATGTCACAAATCACGGTCCTGATTTACCTGCATCCATTGAATCTCTGGTCCACGTCGTCACTCTATACATGGGGCCAACCTACATTTTACTTACCGGTACGAGGTTGCCACTCGAGAACTTTTCTTCCCCAGCGGTTGTTGGTTTATATGACCGGCCCATTGCCACTTCAGTTCGCTAATCGGATCGTACGACTGGCAATCAGAGTATTATCCATACTAATATTACGCAATGAAAACAATATTAAAGCTATTAAATGTAATGCAAACTAGCATACAATATATTTAGCATATTTAGCATACAATATATATTTGGTAATTATTTAAATCGCTTATTTCTTTTTTACTTATTAGGTATTATAAAATTAAACGATATATTTAATAATACGCTGAGATTTCGCACATAATTTTAGATCTTGAGGTTATTATACTATTTATGAGTATTAAAATACGCGTTGACCGTCTTTCATGCTTTCCATAATATTTTCTATTGTCTTAGCAAAGCTTGTTCGGTACTTACTATAATATACTCTTTCCTCTAAATTAATTATTACTGTTATAGTGTGTAAAACAGTAATAATTAATTTTTGATAATATTTTTTTTTATGGAATAGGGGGCAAACGAGCATGCGGCTCACCTGATGGTAAGTGACTACCGCCGCCCATGAACAACCGCCACACCAGGGGAATTGCAGATGCGTTGCCGGCCTTTTAGAAAGGTGTAAGCCCTTTTCTTGAAAGTTCCTAAGTCGTATCGGTCCGGAAAATTCGCTGGTGGTAAATGATTCCACAAGGAAGTCGTGCGATGGAGAAAACTTCTTCTAAATCGCACAGTGGTGGACCGCCAATCATCCAGATGGTATGGATGGTAACGCGAGTTTTGACGCGATGTGCGATGGTGAAATTGAGCGGCTGGAATTAGTCCGAACAATTCCTCAGAGCACTCCCCGTGATAGATGCGATAAAATACGCAAAGAGATGCAACATCTCTACGCAGTGCCAGTGTATCGAGCCGATCAGAAAGAACTCGGTCGTCGACGATTCGAACCGCTCTGCGCTGGATGTGGTCAAGTGGAAGGAGCTGGCACTGGGATGCCCCGGCCCAGAGATGAGAACAGTATTCCATGTGGGGCCGAACTTGCGCTTTGTAAAGTTGCAAGCGATGTGCCGGCATGAAATACTGTCTCGCTCTGCTGAGCACGCCAAGCTTTTTAGAGACCAATTTGGCCTTTCCTTCCAAGTGACCACGAAACTGCACACTATTCGATATGTCGACGCCAAGGATATTGTTATATTGTTCTACCGTTTGCAATGTAGCGTAGGCATAAGATAATCCACTACCCGATATCATCTCGCGGGTGTCAGAGCGGGAGTAAGAGATGACTGAGGAAAATGCATCAATATGCAAAATAATAAAGGGCTACGTTTGCCAACCCGCCTGTCAATCGTACCAACTTTGTCAAGTCTACTGCTGAACTTTTTATCTATGTTCAGCAGTAGACATTTGAAAGGCTGTAATTAAAAATAAAATTAATCATATCTTATCCCGCCAAGGCGAGCAAAAAAGCGGAACGGCATCCTATTCTCGAAGTAGCTCAGGTGATTTTCGATCTCCTATAATTTCGTTGTAGATAAAATTATAAGCTTAAATTTTTAGTATCCAAGAATGTATTGTATAAACACGGTATGTTTCAAATTTCATTCAAACATCCAGACAAGGAACAATTACTTGTAGGCCATACAAATATTTGTTCCGAGTAGGATTAGAACCCACAGCTGTCAGCGCTGGAACTCATAGCTAAGATTCAGCGCCACATTTGACTTTGCTTTAACATTTTACGTACATGAATAACACAGGGACACACATCCTGGCACTGCGGAGTCGTATAATATGTAACACTTGCTCTGTACGGGATTCAAACCCGCGGTGCTACCGACAAACGCTTAACCACTGCCCTACGGCGCCGTTTTTGCAGCATTATAATGACTTACATTTGTATCATGTATCACATTATGTTATTGTAATACGCATCACAGGCCTATTTTTTTCCTGGTTAATGCATTAGCAGTCTAAGCCTGATATGTGCGTATTTTAATCACTTAATTGTATTGACTCTCTAGACGAAAATTTATCGACCAAATTAGGAACACATTGAAGATGGATCAGAGAGTGTCTTTAACCGACAAGCGTGTATGCGTATGTATATGGAAGTAGAGGGGGTGATACAGGTGTGTCAGGATTGTGCCAAATGGAAGTTCGTGGTCTAGCTACTCCTCTGGGTGACAGGCGTGAGTGTCTTATGATTACGATTTTTTTTAAATTGTAAATGTGTGTATTGAATTAATGATTATTCTTCTACGTTTCAGTGTTGCCACGGCCACGGTAGCTGTTAGTCTGTCGATGCCTCATATTGCCTCATTATTAGCCTAGCTAATAATGAGTAATAATATGGCTAATTATATATGTATATATATATTACACACATATAACATACACATATAGTGTATGTGTGTGTGTTAGGAACTTATTTACAATATGCTTACTATATAACAATAATCCGTTAGAAATAAACAAAGAGAAACTAATTTAGACTCAATTTTCTTTAATGACTTCAAATAAAATTGTAACATAAAACCACTGTAACTACAGTTTTTAATAAAAGCTAATTTAAGTTATTAACAATAACTAGCAGACATACTCATTTAGAATATGAGTGCTTCCCAACTGAATACTGAGTGCGCTGTAACACATCCGTTAGAAATAAACAAAGAGAACTGAAGCCAGTGATACAAATAGAGGGAACTTACTTAGGCATTTATATAGGAATTGATGTCATAGAGCACTTGTGTTTACGTGCTTCGAATACGAGTATATAATGTAGGCGGTACATCTTTGTTTCAAAGGAAAAGATGTTATTTATCTTCAAGAAGGCAAACATGGGGTCCATGTTTCTCTCTCGTCTTCTAGATTGGTTAAACCCTCTTGCATATTTCTGCCATTAAAAGGCAAGGCAGCCGCCGTCGCATTCCAGCTCCAGGGTTAAGGGAGCAGGTATAATCATAGACTGTCAAGTGTTTCATCTTCGACGTAGTCCTTAAGGGTGGTAGCGCATGTGTGCCCTACTTATTTAAAGTAGGTACCAGGTGACTGTCTCTTTAGTGTAGTGGTCGTAAATGCGAATCAGTTCCCGGGTTCAAATCTCAGGTCTCGCCTGAGTCTTGCGCCTGATCTCCCTCCAGTCGTGTTGACGTATAGAGGGTGCATACACTTGGGCACTTAAATCCTTTCCTGCGCAGGTAGCTTGTCTCCGCTAAGACTGCCCGTGACTAAAATTTGGTCTGAAGGACATTATACACAATATAGTTTCTATTTTAGGTAAAACTAGCTAGTTCAAGTATTGGCCATACTGCAGCTATATTATGTTTTATGACTGTAGCACAAATGGAACGGCTCGAGCGGGAAAAGTAACACGCTCTCACAGACTACCAGCATAAAATAGCCACCCAATGCTGTTGTGTTTCCAAACGGAGATCCTTTTTACTAGAAACTTGGCATTCCATCTTATTCCTCAGGGGTAACAACGCATCTGCATTTTGATTTTTAATCGAGGATAGACGTAGATGTCTGTGAGTCACATTAACCACTTACCATTAGGCAGACTGTGCGCTCATTTGTGATATAAATAAATACAATATTCTTTATCAAAAATGAAAAGGCATAGATCCATAGGTCATTATTATGGTCACCATTACAGCCCCTCACAAGCACACTGCTTAATATAGGAATGCCACAAAACACGGTCCTAATTTACCTGCATCCGTTGAATCCCTGGTCCAGTTCATCACTCAACCAACCTTCATTTTACTTATCGGTACGAGGTCGCCATTCGAGAACTTTTCTTCCCCAGCGGTTGTTGGTTTATACGTATGACCGGCCCATTTCCACTTCAGTTCACTAATCGGATCGTACGACTGGCAATCAGAGTACAATATAATCCATACTAATCTTACGCAATAAAAACAAATTAAAGCTAAAAAATGTAATGCAAATTAGCGTACAATACTTTGTTTATTTTAAAATAATTAAATATTTTTCTTTACTAATTTAGGTATTATAAAATTTAACGATATATTTAATAATACGCTGAGATTACGCACATAATTTTAGATCTTGAGGTTATTATACTATTTATAAGTATTAAAATACGCGTTGATCGTCTTTCATGCTTTCCATAATATTTTCTATTGTCTTAGCAAAGCTTGTTCGGTACTTACTATATTATACTCTTTTCTCTAAATTAATTATTACTGTTATAGTGTGTAAAACAGTAATAATTAATTTATGATAATAATTATTTATGTCATATTGTTCTACCGTTTGCAGTGTAGCGTAGGCATAAGATAATCCACTACCCGATATCATCTTGCGGGTGTCAGAGCGGGAGTAAGAGATGACTGAGGAAACTGCATTAATATGCAAAATAAGGGCTACTTTTGCCAACCCGCCTATCAATCGCACCAACTTTGTCAAGTCTACTGCTGAACTTTTTATCTATGTTCAGCAGTAGACATTTGAAAGGCTGTAATTAAAAATAAAATTAATCATTTCTTATCTGGGGTCACGGCATTGCCCCCGCCAAGTCGAGCAAAAAAGCGGAACGGCATCCTTTTCTCGAAGTAGCTCAGGTGATTTTCGATCTCCTATAATTTCGTTGTAGATAAAACTATAAGCTTAAATTTTTAGTATCCAAGAGTGTATTGTACAAACACGGTATATTTCAAATTTCATTATAATAGAACAAGTAGTTTAATTAAGAATTATAACTAGGCGAAGATTCTTAATTTTGTTACTCACTGACTGACCGATCAATCAAAACTCTAAGGCATTTCTAGCAGACGTAGAATCTTCAAATTTAGAACATAGTTAGTGTTTCGTGTATAAATTAAGAAAAAACTAAAATATTTTGAGATTTCGGTTCAGTTATCTATTATACACCAGCTGCATTAGTAACTTTGTAATCCTATATAAATATATAGGATTACAAATTTACATTTGCAGCGAATGAATTAGTGTACTTTTATATTTTTTTTATAGGATAAGGGTGACAAACGAGCACACAGTCCACTTGATGGTAAGTGGTTGCTGCGGCCCATAGACATCTACATCTATCCTCGTTTGCGAATCAAAATGCAGATGCGTTATCACCCGTGAGGACTAAGATGGAATGCCACATTTACAGTAAAAAGGGCCTCCGGCCTCCTGCACTCACCAAGCGAAACGCAGAGGTAAACCTCTACTTCACGCTGGTATTCTGTGAGGTCGTGGTACTACCCCGATTTGAGCCGGCCCATCCGTGCGACATCAAAAGCTGCCGCGTGGCTCTACCACTGTTAAATGTATAATATAATGGAATATTATAGTTATAGTCCCAATATATAAGGGAAAGGGGTCGCAGCAGGACTGTAAAAACTACCGTGGTATCAGTTTGCTTAGCATTGTGGGTAAACTGTATGCTAAGGTGTTAATTGAAAGAGTTATGGAAGAAACTAATGGAAAAATTTGGGATGTGCAAGCTGGATTTAGAAAGGGGATGGAGTGTACGGATCAAGTCTTTTCCATGCGCATGATTGCGGAGAAATTTTTGGCCAAAAACCAGAAGGTATTTTGTGCGTTCATGGACTTGGAAAAGGCTTATGGCAGAGTGGACAGGAACGTGTTATGGCAAACACTGACCTCATTTGGGTTGAGCGCTGGTCTGATACAGGCATTGAAGTCTCTATATAGGGACTCTAGTGCTTGTGTCAGGATCAACGGGGCCTACTCGGACTGGTTTGGCATTCATAAAGGTGTCAGACAGGGCTGTGTGGCTTCCCCGTGGCTGTTCAGCGTATCTATGGACAGTTGTTTGGAAAATTTGAAAGCAGAAGAATGCGTGTTAAGAATGGGTGAGTTAACCGTCAAATGCCTTTTGTACGCCGATGATCAAGTCATACTTGCGTCTTCGGCAGCCGAGTTGCAAATGATGGTTTCATTAATGAACAGGACATTAAAAGAAAAGGGAATGAAAGTGAACGCAAGTAAGACGAAAGTTATGGTTTTTGAAAGAGAAGAAAGTAAAACGATATGTGAAATAAGAATAGAAGGGGAGTTGGTAAAGCAAGTAGATGAGTTTGTGTATTTGGGAAGTGTGTTTAGCAAGGATGGTAGATATGATAAGGATATAGAACGACGAGTGAATGCAGGAAATAGAGTGAATGGGGCTCTACACTCTATTGTGAAAAGTCAGAATGTGTCCAAAAAGGCACGTATGGCAATTCACAATGCTGTGTTAGTGCCTACTTTAATGTATGGTAGTGAAAGTTGGGTGTGGCAGAAAAAGCACGAGAGTAGAATAAATGCTGTAGAAATGCGATCATTAAGGAGTATGTTAGGGATGAATCTGAATGACAGAGTGAGAAATTGTTTAACAAGAGAAGAGTGTGGTTTGCAAGATGATGTTGTGACCAGGATTAAGAAAGGAATGCTTCGGTGGTTTGGTCATGTAGAAAGAATGAATGAGGAAAGAGTGACAAAGCAAATTTATGTTGCAGAGGTGAACGGCAGAGTCGGGAAGGGTCGCCATAGGCGAAAGTTTATCGACCAAATTGGCGATATGTTGAAAATGGGCCAAAGCAAGATTACCTTTAACCGAAGAGCGTGTATGCGTAGGTATATGGATGTGGAGGAAGCGAGAGAAGTCTGTCAGGATCGTGCCAAATGGAAGTCCATAGTCTCTGCCTACCCCTCTGGGTGACAGGCGTGAGTGTTTATGTTATGTTTATAATGGAATAATATGTATAATATAATGGAATAAGAGATGTAGATAGGTACCTAGATATAATTATGTTCAAAGGTAACTTGTAAAATGGTCAACGGATTGAAACCAAGAATAGGACATAACTTATGAAGTTGTACCAAAACCCCGCAAAGTATTAAGTAGAATAAATTGCCCGAAAATCCGTAGGTTGGTATTCAAAAAGTAGATGGTAAAGTAAAAAAAGTGGGACTATCTACAAAAAGAAATGAGATGCCATCAAAAACATAACTTGCTTTTTTACAAATCTCGCAACTGAGTTCTTGTACCGTCGGTTAATTTATTCAGTGCCTACTTAAGAGTCCTTCTCTCTTAAGTTTTTACGAAATTAGCTAACCTAACAAAATCTTATAGTGACCATACCAATATTAAAAATCTTTTATGTTTTAAATAAATAAATTGACTTGGCAATCGCACTAAACAACCTAATTTAATATAATATGTATTACTTGAGAAATACATTACTTTTTCATGCGATGGCCAAGTGAATCAAATTATTTAAAACATAAAAGATTTTGACAAAAAAAATATGACCTTGAGCGTCATTTTTATTTACTAAAATCTTATTTTAATAAATATTATTATTTTCGCTTTTTATAAAAAAAAAAGATTTTATCGCGTTTAATTTTACTTTTTAATTTCCGACGTTGGGGGACTGAGGTGTTTGACGTTCCGATGTCACAGTTAGTTCGGCTACTTTTTTTTACTACTGTTTTAAATATTAATTTTTGGTCCAGTTTCTGCAGAATGAGCTTAAAGTATCTAAATATAACAGCTTGAAGTTTTGGAGTGGTACGCTTGGGCTTGGATTTAACTTTATTAATTATAGAATCCCAAAATGATGGTAGCACCCATCCAACTTCTCTATTGGAATTAGGAAGTTTTTTTTTTAATTTCAATGGCCTCGGGAATCATCCTTGGTAGGATGGTGATGATAGATCGGTGTTCATTTGCGAGGATTTGTGGTCTATCAAATCTAATGTAATAAAGGGAGGGGGGTTGATCTTGAACATGTTCACAGACGTAGCGGGAAGTCTCCAGTCTGAGAACATGCTCCACCGTATATTGGTACAAAAATTCATTCATTATCTGATTACTATGTAAACCTTTTATTCACATTCAATATATAAGCATAGACTAGAAAACTACTTTAATTGAGTTTATATTTTTTTATAATGAATAGCAATTTAAGAATTATTTTTGAAAGAAATTTACTTTTTTATGTATGTTCAAAAACAATTAATTTAATTGGACGTTTTTATAAAAATTATATCTGCATTATTTATTTTTAAATGTTTTTTTCTGTACTTAAGGGGAGAGGAAGGAATAAGAAGTTTGCACAGAGCAAAGAAAAAACTTTTACCAACCTTTCGCCAAAACCGAAAAGTCTTTTGTACTCAATGAACAAAGAAAATACCTAATTAAATGTCTTGGAACCGACGCGTAAAAATATGTCGAACATTATAAGTAAAATATTCAATAGAACTGTGACGTTATTCCTTATTATACTCCCTTAGAAGTTCCACGCAATCTCCCAAGCACTCGACTTATTGTCTCGAAAGTTCCACACAAAATGAAAATTCATTAGCGAGAAACTCTCAACGTGTAGTTGAAGACAGATAATAATTAAGCACTCAGCTATCATCCTTGAAACATTACAGAGAACGAACTTTGGATAGATCTCGTCTGACTAAACAGTTGAAAACTATTTGAAATCTTTTGTGCGCAGTGGGTTGAGATAGATTGAGATACCAATCTATCAAGAGCTGGCAAGAGGTTCTTAGAATAAAATGACGACAGAATATCTGAAGGCTCAGTACCAGAGTTAATAGTTAAGAATTTGGTTGTGGCGCTTGAGGATGTGAGTTTAAACCCCACATAAAACAAAGGTTTGTATAGCCTACAAATAACTTACTCGTCTTGATATACGATAATATATATCTAAGATACACGAGAAATTTTACTATAGAGGTAACCTGAAAAAGATTTCTTTAGAAAAAAATCGCTCGCCTATATCTTGTATGACTTTAATAAACTATTACTATCTACCCACTTAATTCATCAAAAAAATAAACATTGTAGTATGAGCACGTAATACTTCGACCATATCGATAACACCACAGTTTCTTCAGTTTTATAATAAAATAGAAATGGATAATTTTTATTCGACGTAGATTATAAATAATGTTATGAAATTTCTTATACTGCCCAAATACTCAAATACTCACGCTACTCAATTTAAAGATGTCGTTAAGTCTCGTTGTGTCACATTTACTTTGTCTTATAGTTTATAGTGACAGAGACATCAGGAGACTTAACGGCATCTTAAAATTGAGTAGCGTTTGAGTGTTCAGTACTTACAATTTTCGAAAATCGAAACCAGGTTACTCACGTACAGTGAAAGCGCTTAGGGGTTGCCACAGCTCCAAATATTTCTATTGTAATAAATAATTGATTCGGGTTTGGATGTGTCCTGGTGTAATGTATGTATATAATACGTCTCCACAGTACAGAAGAATTTCTTAGGGAGGAAAAATGCTTAACGTTTTTTCATAATTTAAAAAAAACAAACAATTAAACAATTTTACGGACTTTATCGCGTTTAATATGACTTATTTTACTTGTTTTTTAATTCCCGGCGCTGATGGTGCTCTACAAATAAGTAAAGTAAGTTAAATAAAACGCATGAAACAAAATAAATCATTATGGAAATCATAAACAAAACGCGATACAATATGTAAAAATGGTTGTATTCATTTATTCAATAGTTTAATTCAACGTCAAGTATTCGTGTAAACATGAGAAATCATTAGGAGAACCAAATTAAATAATATTTAAATTATTAAAATGTTATGCGAAGGATATATCTTGTAATTTGTAACATTCTTCTTTTAAAAGTGTAAATCTACTATAACAAAAACCATCCCTTTTCTAACATTACATTGCCTTAAAGTCTTTGATACCGTACTAAATAAAAGGTCACATAGAATAACACGCTGTACAAAGAGGCTCTTAAAGCCCGCCACTCATGTAACGCACTCTGGGTAATATCAGGGAACAAGGCAAGTGCTGTTAACAGCTAAGTGGCGATAAACATTATACGGTGTTAGTAAAACTTCTAAACTACATGTACACTGTACACACGTAAGCTGGTTTTATACTGAACATAAATAAACAAGGTTTACGTCGAAAGCCTATTCTCAGTAACTATTTTTTAGCAACTTTAAATGTGTACCTAAATTTTCACATATAAAGTTTAACATGTTTGTAGGACCAGGGTTATATTTTAAAACAAGTTGAGAAACACGTGAAGGCCTACAGTCAAATATTAGTAGATAAGGAGTTATCTTTTGTACGTGGTAGAGCCATGCTGTAGCTTTATTATGATGGTAGCACGAAAGGGTCAACTCAACCAGGACAGGATCATACCCAACCTAACCAAATATCTGCTTAAAATTGCTACTTAATACTTCAGTGTTTCATATGGTAAGTGTAGGAAACCGGAGAACCTTTTTACTCGAATTGGGGCATTCCATCTTAGTCTTTAGGGGTGAAAACGGATCTGCATATTGATTATTAATTGAAGATAAATGTGGATGTCTATTTTTTACAGTATTCATTTACTATTCTGTAGACTGTATGCTCCATTGTCGCCCTTATTCTATATTATTATGTGGAACATCTATATAGTTCACTCATCTGATTGGGCTGTATAAATATATAACTAAAAATGAAAATGATAAACATACCTAAATATCAACAAAATAAAATTAATACATAAATAAATAAAAACCCAACCAGATGGAAGCCCTCGGCAAGGGAGACCAAACGGCCGAGAGTTAGGGGGAAAGGGAAAGAAACCGGCGGACGATGCGGGCGGTATCAAGGAGCACCGCCTTCGCCATTTGAGCTTGGAGCGTCCGTCACGGAGTCCCAGTCACCTCAGATGCCCCAAGAGGCTGACTGGGATTAACCCGTTCGCAGAAACGACCACAGGAATAATTTCGGTGGGCAGAACACCCCACTTGTCGGTCACCTCGTGAGCCAGGTCCAGATATTTTGTCAGCTTATCTGATTCAGCTTTCAAAAGGTTCTCGTCATAAGGAATGGTAATGTCGACCAAAAATATCCTTGAATGTGCCCGGTCCATCAGCACAATATCAGGCTTATTCGCTAGAATAGTCGTGTGTGTGATGATGGCCCGGTCCCAGTAGAGCCTGGCGGAGTCATTTTCGAGCACGGTTTCCGGCATGTACGTATAATAAACCTAGCAAGCTAACAGTATAGCAGAGTGGCGAAGCAATCGGCTTTGTAGCGGCTTCTAACGGTTGCCGTTGAGCAATCAGTTTCAAAATAGGAGGTTCAGATGGCTGGGTGATCAGTAATCGATTGCTGAAAACAGAATTTGAAAATTCGAAACCGTTCTCGATATAATCGTGGGACAGACGGACAGACGGACAGACATCGTGAAATCAATAAGTGTCATCGCACGCTTCGCCACTTAATAAGGCAGTTTCCAATCCACGAGACCATATTTCAGAGCGAGCTCCTGGTGTAGAATCCTGGCTACTAGGTTGTGCCTATGCAAGTTTTCAGAGTTAGAAAGCGCCGAACAACCGGAGATGACATGCTTAAGTGATTCACCGGGATGGCGACAAGCTCGACAAATGTCGACGGTGCAATCCCTTATGATGTATCTCCGATAGTTGTTGATTATTATTACTAGCCTGAAATGTCCCTGAAATGTCCCACTGCAGGGCAAAAGCCTCCCTACTCTCTTTCCACCTCTCTGTCTAGAGCCACCATAGACCAGTCATTCATGAAGGAGTCCCGTTCATCTTATTTTATAAAAAAAGAAAGAACATAATCGATCGAGACCGATCGTAAAATTATAGTCTTTTAATAAACTCTTTGTAAGGTAATTTTTTGAGATTATCTATTTCCTGAGATATCATTACTTCTATATATTTTTATTTTTCCTATTTTTCTTCCTGGAACGTAAATGTTCACTACTAGACATGATCCTCTTCAGAGTAATCGTCACGCTTGGCAGACTGATTGACTTGTGCAGTGCCAGACGCCATTGATACTGCTTGCTGTCACAGGTCTACACGTCTGGCGCTAACGAGATAGTTTTATCCATGCCTTTTTTACTGCTGCTGCTGCTGCTGATGATGATGATGATGAATGAAAATGCAGAAACTTAGTAATCCTTGAAATCTAAGATCGAATTCCTCGTTACCACTAAAATTCTGGTCTGGTAGTCACACACTATAGGAAACACAGCAGTATTATGCTACTACCCTAGTATTTTGTGTGAGGGAGGTCCTCCACAGATGCTGTTGTAGCAATAATATGAATATATGAATAAATGTTACTATGAATATTCTATTATGGTCAAGACGAGAATATAACGAAGATGTGACCGCTTTTAGTCTTTCATACATTCATTAGAGCCCGCCACTGATCAGAGGACTTCCCTATATATTGGGAGGGATATTTTCATAGTTTCCACAATTTTAAGGCGGATATACAATCACATATTTTCAACCAACTTCAATAAATGGAAGAGGTTCTCAATTCGTCGGAGTATGTAAATTATTTACCAGATTGTCCGATTTCAATTATTATTTTTTATATAGAAAGAACACAGTCAATAAAAGGATCTATATAAATTAGTCAAGATCTAATGGTGAGGTCTAAGGCAGATGAGTGTCGAGGATGACTAAATGCTGCATTTTGCTCTCAGAAATGAAAAGAGGTTTGTAATCGACCGTGGGACTCATATAGGCCTATTTTACTTTACTGTTAAAGCATAATATATAGCCTTTAAGAATGGAAACAATTGTAAAAACCTATTAAAGTTCAATAAAATCCATCAACTTAACTCTATTAACTAGTACGTCCTTCAAAAACAAATTCAATTCGTTTGTCTGCATTAAAACTGTATTCATTCCATGGTAGCCGATTTGATAAATTCATCGCCGAGTTGAATACTTTGTTATCGAATGAGAGACTGAATAAATTTGCATATTTATTTCATTCGCTTTTTAATATTTTTGACTATAAACCTTTTGTAAGTAGTTTTTAAAAGGTTTTCGATTGGCATCCCTCTTAACGGTATGTGAACTGAGGAGCCACTAGATAGATAGAGTAAAGAGACGCAGGAATTGAATGGACGCAGTTGGCTCAGGACCGTGCTTTGTAACGTTCCATGGGGACGGCTTATGTTCAGCAGTGGACTGGTGGTAAGCAGTTATTATGATGATGATGATGAAATATTTTTTTCTGAAATCAGGCATTTAATAATAATTCCTAGACATAATTCTTGCCACTCAAGTGATTTCAATCCTACTAGACTTAATCATATTTTTTTTTGTATTTGTTGATAACTTAACCCAGTAACTGCTGGTAGTGTTTTCAACTGCAGATAATTCTTTGACTACTGATCATGTGGTCCCTTGAACTTACCAGAATCAT
The DNA here is from genome assembly GCA_033319125.1 of Parnassius glacialis. NCBI lineage: Eukaryota > Metazoa > Arthropoda > Insecta > Lepidoptera > Papilionidae > Parnassius > Parnassius glacialis. The sequence continues at coordinate 127,621 of JAVANC010000013.1, read as the reverse complement.
TTGCACGCCTTACAACGTTAGGGAGTTCTCTATTCTCGATATGTGGACATAACTCAATTTCGCTTCATAAAATCGTTCTTATACTTTTAGCTAGACATCAAACCCATATTATTATTAACGTTACAATAACTACAGACATTGAATTATAAGATTAGTTTATTTTCTAATTGATTTAGATTACAAAATAAAAAATGTAATTGAAAAAATATATGAAATATGTTTGTCTATGCGTCGGTGAGTCTTCTCGCTTAATAGAAATGTAAGCAATATATTGAGATATTATATAGTATCAAATAAGATTCCATTTATTAAGTGGCGAAGCTTGCGAAGACACTTATTGATTGCACGATGTCTGTCCGTCTGTCCGTCTGTCCCACGATTATCTCGAGAACGGTTTCGAATTTTCAAATTCTGTTTTCAGCAATCGATTACTGATCACCCAGGCATCTGAACCTCCTATTTTGAAACTGATTACTCAACGACAACCGTTAGAAACCGCTACAAAGCTCATTGCTTCGCCACTTTGCTATGCTGTTAGCTTGCTCGGTTTATTGATTTCACGATGTCTGTCCGTCTGTCCCACGATTATCTCGAGAACGGTTTCGAATTTTCAAATTCTGTTTTCAGCAATCGATTACTGATCACCCAGGCATCTGAACCTCCTATTTTGAAACTGATTGCTCAACGGCAACCGTTAGAAACCGCTACAAAGCTGATTGCTTCGCCACTTTGCTATGCTGTTAGCTTGCTAGGTTTATTCTAAGGAAGGTCTCTATTGATATTTGTTATTGAACTCAACACCGTTTAAAAGTTATTAATGAAGGTCGACCCGGTACACGAACCCTGGATCTTATAATCAGCATTCGCAATTTAAAGATAGATACAGAAACAGAAACTTTTTTATTCAATATAGATTATAAACAATACTTATTGAAAGTCACTATTTGTTTAATTACCACTGGTTCGAAAAAAATCTCTGTCCTGGGAAGAACCAGCAAGAAACCCAGCGGAACCTTTTTTTTAAATAACAGATTACAATCATGTATTTTAAACAAATAAACATACGAAATAAATTAGAAATAGCTTGGTAGCGATCACCTCATTCCCACGGGTTATTATCATCCATAAATTCCTTAATATTATTATAACCCTTTTTATACAAAATTTTGTTTAATAAAGTTTTTGAACTTTGAGCAGGTCAAATTTTTGGGATTTTTGTAATTTTTCTGGAATTTTTTTGCATAGTATGTAATCGTCGTAAATTTAATTTATTATTTAGGTAAATGTGATGCTTTTTCAGAAAATCCTTGGGCCAAAACACTCACTTAAATACATTACCACAAAGCGATAGTCGATTCTAAATTCATATCAAAAATTTAAACTCATTTCCCTTTTATAAACGACACTTTCACAAACTTCGAGCAATAAATCTTTCTTTTTGTAAAGATAACAGAAAGCGAACTCCAAATGAAATTGCGGTGGTTAATGGGTGGTCTGTGAAAAATCATATTTTTAACTTGATCATTATTATTTCTTTTGTTTCTTTAAACGTCAAATATTTTCATTGGTTTGCTTATTTAATAAATGTTATTATTTGCCAATTTTTTCCACACTCGGATCAAATTTAGTGTCATAGTTATATCAAATTCAATAGACCCGGAACATTTATATGTAGGCCATACAAATAAAAAACTGGTTCTTTGCGGGATTCGAACCTGCGGCTTTACCGTTGTGGCTCATTGCTAAGCCACTGCGCCACAGAGCCAACTTTATGCTAAAGCAATATTAGCATTATAAGCATAATGCTTACAGTGGTCCACCACTTATTGTAAAATACGTCATCAGTAGCAACAAGTTATCTAGAAATTAGCCTCCGATTTACATGGCCGGATTTGATTTTTCGGATTCATATTTTTTTTACTATCGCCAACGTTTGCAGATGGATTGGCGATTGCATAGCCCAACAACTGTAGCACTTAGGTTGCTATTATACCGCACACTTCCAGCCCCTTGGCCATGTTCATAAACATATTTAATAAACTATCAGTATGTATTAAAAATGAAGTAATTAATAATATTTTTATTAATAAACTTAAACCATTTCATTTTTTATTCAACAAGTGCTACTATATCATAAACGATAAAATAAAATTACACAATAGCAATACCATCCATTAACACAACACAATTTATAAATGAAATACAATTAATGATAAGGTTAAGGTAAATAAATGAAATATTTAACATGGTAAAAAACAGTTTGTCTCGTGAAGATACACGACAGAAGTGAAATTTTTGTATTACAGGGAAACATTTCAATTATTCATCAATGACTTTTGAATAGCATAGATTGTGTATATCATTCATTTATTGACATAAAATTATATGCATATGTGTCACAGTGCATTATTTTCTGCGATGTTAAGAAGAAAAATTATCGGTTTTAGGCAACACTAGGACTCACCACAGTGAATAAAATAATTATTATAGATCCCAGTATAACACAAAATACACTTTAAAGTTTGTTAATTAGGTAATTATCTATTATTTATGTCATAAAATGTCAATAAAAATTTATTTAAATTAAAATTTACACATTTTTATATAAAATAAATGCTATTCTGCCTTATTGGACTTAAAAAATTACTTCCTTGTTAATTTTTTTAATAGCGCCATCTACTGCATTCTATAAGTAAAGTAATTTTATCTACGTAGAAAATTTTGTAGATGACGCTATTAGTCAAATGCTGTCACTCTCTTTAAAATAATTACGTGTACCTTGGCAACTGTCTAAAATAAAATTAATAGAATTAGTATTTGAACGAATTACCGTTATAATCTTGTAATTGAAATTGTATTACTTTATACTTTATGGTATGTAATGGCCTTTTTTTTTTTGCGGATGGAAAATCATCAAATGACGCCATTCGCTCTGGGTGGAGCGGAAGGGAGTGTCAGACTTTTACTGACTAAAAACCATCCGTGTTCCTTTAGTGCCCTTACGTTCCGGAGCCGCGGTATCTCTTTCGAACAGCCCGCAGCCCCGGCAGGCGTCGGCCCTTGCGGGCCCCTTCACGATGCTGACAGCTCTTTGAGGCGCGCGTGGAACAAAACGCGCCGTCGACACGGCCTGTCGTCGTTAGACGGACGGACGGCGAGCTACCCATTGCTCGCCATCCACAGGCCCGCGCCTACGGTGGCCGGGGGCCACGACGTAGCCCCCGACGCCCGGGGCGTCTCCCGCGGCGGCCGGGAAGGAAAGCTGCTGCTCTCTCCTTCTCCCGCTCCGCCACCTCCTTCGCTAGCATCACTGCTTCGCAGAAGGTGGTGACGGCATCCCATTCCGTCTCGCTCCGGACCATGGCTTCGACCAGGGCCGGACGCGAGAGGTTGCCGCCGCCTATCGCCGCTACGAGGACACGGCGGTGCTCCGCCCAAGCAGGGCACACCTCCACGGTGTGCTCCACCGTGTCCTCCGGTCGCTCCTCGCAGTGGGAGCACCCGGGCGTTTCCTCCCGCCCGATTCGGTGCAGGAACCTCCCGAACACACCGTGTCCGGTGAGGACCTGCGTCAGGCGGAAGGTGAGGACGCCGTGGCGTCTCTCAAGCCACTCCTCTAAGAGGGGTCTTATCGCCGCTATAGTGGCGTGCCCAGCACGGGGTTGCGACAGTCGCTCTCTCCATGTCGCCATGAGATCATGCCGGAAGTCTGTCCGCTGCGCGACAACTTGCCGCGGCAGCGGGGTTTCCCCCCGGCATAGTGCCTCCGCGCGCCATTCGTGCAGGCGCGCGAGGACTATCGCCTCCAGATCCCATGGCGGCAATCCGGCAAGGAGGCTCGCCGCCTCGCGGGAGATCGTGCGGTAGCCGCGAACCATCTTTACGGCAACCACCCTTTGGGGCGCGTTTAGGTGGTGGACGGCAAGCCGCGCCAAACCACGCGCCAACACCGGGGCCCCGTAAAGGGCCATGGACCTCACGATCCCCGCGTAGAGCCTCCGGCAGGAGGCGTTTGGCCCCCCCAGGTTCGGCAGGAGCCGCCTGAAATGGTATGTAATGGCCTGCGTTCGCGATTTGAATGATCGACCTGAATGACGCCCCATCACTTTTCGTCACAAAAGGGTTGCGGATCAGTATTTCAAAGTCCTCCCCAAAAATTTTCACTTCAATAATGACTATGCAATACATATTTAAAACGAAAAATAATTGTAAATATTGGCATTCTTAAAATATATTTCATGTTAATGATTTTCATTGACTTTTTATTTATTATTATATATAAAAAACAATATAATATAATAAATTATGTAAATTAAGTATTAATATTTAAAGAAGTTTGGTCATGTATGTTTTATATAAAACGTCTAACGCCCTCCTCTCTCCAAATATTGTTGTGTCCGGCAAAGTCAATAGTTGATAGTTGACCCATATAATATTTTATATGTAAAATTTATGAAGTAAATAGTAAGAAGGAATATGCCAATGTTTTCTTCAAATCAAGACAAATAAAGACCTCACTTAATCATAGTGTAGCCCGATTGACTATCGAAGCTCTGGCGAGCGACTAAAACTTACAAGAAAGAAAGTAGTCTCAATGACCGAGTAACTCGACAACCTGCTTGCAGTGTAGTTAGTAACAGAAACTGAATAAGTGTACATCGGCTGGCAAATATTTGCCACAACCTATATCTTCATATCTATATCCTTAAGTTTTGCCTTCTCCCAAGAATTTCAACCTGTATGTAAAGATCTCGTATTAGGACTGAACAGCATGCGAGTGGAGTGTAGAGTAAAGGACGTTAGTATCAATAACATCAGTTAAATTAGTGGTAGAGCCATCCTGCAGCTATCTTTTAGTTGTATCATAAATGGTGACTACACAATATTGAAACTTTTCTACAGTTTACTTGTCATTTTATCTTAGTCTTCAGGGTTGACAACGGTGGCTAATCTAGGGTAGTAATGATGATGATGATGTCTATGTGTTTTGTCAAAAACAGAAAGAAATGTTACAATTATACTACAAAATTATCATATTCTCAACAATGTTTAATATTTGTTGGCAGGTGCAGGAAATCGAGTGGAACTCCCGTTGCGATATGTTGCTGATAAGTTTCCTGCTTCTTGGACATAATTTAAAAGGTAAGTTTGCTATTTTTTTTTGACAACTGCACGGCTCACAGACGTATTAAGAAATTCTTCAATTTTGAAGATATTCTATTTAAAATGAATGTTTGTATTTTTTATTCCTCACTTATAGGGGCCATTTGCCATAGTTGCCACACTTGGCAGGCGGGTTGGCCATCCCAGTTTATTTGAAATATATTTAGTGTTTATGCGTTCTTATCAGGATGTTGTTGCCCGTCTTCTGTTTAATTTCCTACTGTCACCTCTTACGACAACAACGGGATAACATGGTGTAGTGGATTGTCTTACACGGCTACTACACAATCTCTATAATTCTTGCAAATTAATAAATGTTCTAACGCAACAGTGCAGACTATATGCAAAAAACATAAAAAGATTTCATATGATGTAATCATAGATATCGCAATTTTAAGGGATGATGTACTCGGAGTTCATGAAAAACTGGAGTATAATTCTGAGAAATTAAACAAATTTAAAAGATAAATATAAAGATAATATTGTTAAAGATGTAAAAATTATTTGGCTAAAATTGGCGAAAAAATTAAATAGTGAACCTTACCTACTTTTAAGAGCACCTTTTCTCCTTCCCATAACAACGTGCCACCAATCCCAAAATCAATAAAAAATAACTGTATGAAAAACGAATGCAACATAAACAAAACAATAGTGGATACAGAATTAGATAAAAAATGTAACATGTCGGAAATCTATAATTATGTCATTAAACCACCATGCAATTTTTTTATTCATCTTCAGTCAAAGTCGCCTGCTACACATTATTATTATATATACATAGTTGCCACGCTTGGCGGGAGTTTTAAATTTTATTTATTTAGTAGATATCTGGAAGACACTGTTACCCGTCTATTGTTTAATATCACTCTGTCGCCTTTTCGAACATCTGCGGGATCATACGGATTATATTATGGGTTAGTTGATTACTTACGCCGCCACTGTATAACGAGTGACCTAATTTTATTCTAAATTCTGCCGAATCGCACTTTTCCTAGATTAGTTACTGAGAACAAAGACATCCGCATTAGTTAATTACGCAGCGCGATGACTCCGCAACTTTTGTTTATTTGCAAACTCGAGCTGAGCGTGTAACTCGCTGAAGTTATCTGTAAAAGTAAACACAAACTACTTTCACCAAACACGAAGTCAACTGAATTACACGTTTGAGGACGATTCACGAGCGACCGCGGCGAAAGTTCTAGAAACTTCTGCTATTTTTTATCCTGTCTACCATCTTCGTAACTCCATCCACCCTCGGACTTTTAAGTGGTTAAAAGTTTGCGCCGGTCTGAAGAGATATAGTTCAGTATTAAAGCGCCCGTCCCGAGATAAAACTGTTACTGTAGTCTAAAATAAAGAGATAACAAAGATTCGCGCGCCTTTGTCCAGCGTTATTATGAAATTTTGAGAAGTTTTACCGAAATACCGCTCGAAATGATGTTTTTATTTATGATTCACTTGAGACACAATGGGAACCCGCACCCAAAAGTTTAATGAAATCTTTTTAACCGCAGCGGAATATCCTTTGTCCGTACAATATCCTTTCAAATGAAAAAAAAATGAAATAAAAATTATGGAAATATGTTGAGTGTTATCACAACGTACTATTTACAAAGTTATAAAAACAAAAATGCGTACTTTTTGAAATGTATTTGCTTAAATTTATTAAACAAGAAAATAAAAGAGAACACTATTTTACTTAGAAAACTGCAGTGACAAACGAACTCACCGTTCACGTTATGATAAGTGGGTGCAGTCCATGGGCACTAGCAGCCAACTTCATACAAATTAGGCTACAGAATAGTTGTCAACTCTGAGAACTAAGATGAAATGTCTCACAGCCTGTATTATACTGGCTCTCTAAATACATTAGACCGGAACGCAGCTGTGCAAACACCGCTATTTGGCGGCAGAAATAGGTGGGAACAACCTCTAGCCTATTCCCTACCTCGAATCCATCCCCTACCTCGAACCTATCTCCTATCTCGAACCTATCCCCTACCTCGAACCTATCTCCTATCTCGAACCTATACCCTACCTCGCACCTATCTCCTATCTCGAACCTATCCCCTACCTCGAACTTATGCCTAACCTCAAACCTATCCCCTACCTCGAACCCAGTCAGACAAACAGCACTACTAAACTACTAGACACGTTATTATTTTTATTTTTATTTTATTTTATTACATTTCAGCTCTTTTCACTACTCCAACTGTGTAATTTTATCTTTTGTAATTCCCAACGTTTCGGCCACTTTACAGCATCCGTGGGCACGGAGAAGACTGAGGTATTTGATGTCCTGACGTCATAGTTGACGAAGAAAACCATCAACTTTCAATTTTTATTTTTTGGACAATCAACTAAGTAGGTTTAATACATTAGGTTATATTTTGTTATATTACACTAGGCTTATATAATACATTTAATGCGCTATAGGAGATGGTGAAAGAGCGTCATCTCGTTTCGTCTCGTAGATTTCATAATAGGTGACTACAGAAAATGTCAAAAAGTTTTTAACGGGTAGCATTGTCAAACGTTAGAGACACTAGTATATTTTATGAACACAGGAAACATAATACTATCATGTTTGTTTCCGCTTAGCCTTTGGCATTACATCTGCCCTATCTATATACTGTTGTTGTATGTACTGTTTTGTGCATTTAAGTAAATTGATTTCACATCGCAACCACGTCTATGCAAAGATCTTTTTTTCATCCATCTCATTCATTGCATTCTATAAAAATAAGAAAAACGAGCACACATTTTTTTCATATGAGGTAGAGCCATGCTGCAGCTATATTAGTAGTATAGTTATAGCACAAGTAGCTCGGCTCGACCAGGGAAGGACCACGTTCTCACTGAATACCAGCGTAAAATATCAGCTTAACACTACTGTGTTTCGTATGGTGAGTGTAAAGAACCGGAAACCCTTTTTACTGGAAAAGAGGCATTCCATCTTAGTCCTCACGAGTGTCCACGCATCTGTATTTTGAATCTTTACTGAGAATAGATGTATCAACTACATACCATCAGGTGGACTCTGTGCTTGTTTGTCACTCTATCCTATAAAAAATCACAATCCGCCTGATGGTAATTGGATGTAGTGGCCCATAGACATCTACTTTATTTATTATTTATTAAGAATCAAAATGTATGATATGTTGTTTCCCCAGAGGAGAAAGATGGATATGGGATAGTGGGCATTCTTACACCGCCACTACATGGTAATAACTTTCTTTAAAGGATCATAAACTTTAAGTTATTGTCCGATAGTGTTAGCGAGTGAGCTGGTGCCACTGGGGCCGGTGCTGACGGCCGAGCCACCGGCGGTGGTGGCGGTGGGGACGGCGGGCGCGCGGTTGCACTGCGCCGCTAGTGGGGACCCACCACCGCGCATCAGTTGGCTGGCTTCTGATGGATCTCCACTGCTTGACGAACCAGGAGTCAGGTGATTATTCTAATCGAACTGGTGATTTCTTATAAACTAATTTTACGGATATCATCGCAATTAATTTTTACTTATTTTTATTTAATTCCCGACATTTTGAGTGCTTTACAGCACTCACAGTCGCAAATTAAGTAAAATCATTTTATACTTTAACATACTGCAATTATCAAACTTTCGTAAAATTAGCCACTATAATGAAATAAACCAGACTCCATGATAAAGTTTCAACTTTAACTATAGGTTATAGAGATATCGAAAAGAAAGTGATTAATGATCCGGTGGCACGACGAATATTAATTTTGATAGAAATACTCTTTAATTATTTTTTAAAATAAATTAAGGTTTTTTCTTTGCAGCGGCATTTTCTTATAAAACAATCAAAGAACACATTAACTTAGATGTACACACTTTAATAGATGAAGTATGCAAACGAACAGCCAATGTAATATTATTAGTGTGGCTATAAGGTTTTAGCCGGGTTGGACCAAAATCATTGATTAAGTTTTCCTGTAAAGAAATCCTCAGTAGCATCCCAGATTCAGAAATTTGGCGGTGTAACGCTACCCTTTTAAAAAGCCCGAAAAGTCGTTGATCCTAGGCCTGATCCCCCTCCGGTCTTGTTGGACTGCTGTTCCATTGAACGTCGAGATTGAAAGAATAGAGAGTGCAGCTTACTGATGTGCATTTTACATTTTTTTAAAGTACCACTTGGTTTCTTTCTGGTTCTTCCCAGGAGAGATGTTTTTTTACTATTACTACTGGTAATAGTAAAAAACTACTTTCAAATATAATTACTTAGGTATATTGAATGAAAAATATTCTAATATGTTCTATTCTATGCACCTGTGCTTGTGCTCACACTCGTGCAATATAATCCAGTCCAGCGCAGACGATTTTATATTCTGTTGATTTTAGTCGTCGTTATTGAACTTAATATTAAGGAATATCCATAATAATATATGTATTCCATGTTAATTAGTTTACTGTTTGCAAAGGCAACTCTCGAGATTAAAGGAAGCGAATAGCATGCAATCAATGAAAAAGCGGTGCAGACAATATATTTGAAAAGCGAGTTGCACTACTGGAGATGACTCCCGTCCACACTTTACCGTCGCACTTTAACAAATTAAGCACAGAAATATCTTGACGTCAACTCGTCCATTAACAAACTGAGACGTAGAGTAAACTTTTGTAATGTGATTGAACGGCAAGTGCACCCCGTGGTAAATTAAACGTCCCGAATGGAATTGCGAACGGTAGAGACGGCTTGAAATGATTTTTCAGTGTCCCTATACATTTGTATGTTTGAGTACTCTATATATTTTGACGGTTTTTTTTTGTATTTTTGACTTGTATTCCGATTTATGTTTTAGGCATTCCATTCAGACGTTCCTTTAGACATCAATTTTAAGTCACAAAATAATGGTTAAAAAAATCAGATTTTAACCATGATAACACTAACTTTATTATAATAGATTTCCGCAACGTAACGCCAGATTATATTAAGTAATTTGATAAAATTTTTAAAAATTATAAAAATTAGTAATAAGGATCCGTAACTGTTACTTAAAAAGTTTAAAAGGTATCATGGCGACCAAGCTTTGCCCGGCATGAAAAAACAAAATATCCTTTCTCAGGGATGACACCGATCTAGAAAACCTTGTAAAGTAAAACATTATCTAAGTACAAAACTTATTTCAAACCGTTAAAGCTGTTACCAAAAAACAGTTAAAAACAAATGACATATTGATTATATCAAAAAGTATGGAAATAAATCATTTCGACGTAGAATACAAAAAACTAGCTCATTTTACAATCTAGAACTTGAGAAAACATAAAAATAAAAGGAGTATATAAAATCGACCATATTAATACAATCAACTTAATTATATTCAGATCAAAAATATAAAATAAAAATCGTCTTAGGTTTCATTTTTTTTATAATAATTTTTATTACTTTGAAAACCAAAATATATTATTTGCAAGAGGAAAAAAGAAATCAACATTTTTATGTCAATAAATCGATGGACATAATAAAGAATCAACTAGTGCAATTTTTATTTCCTAGCGCTATTTAGACGAATCGTCTTCTTATTTTTAAATTAGACAGTTTAAAATTCAAAAGTATTCACTAGATACGTCCATTTGTCTTGAACAAGACCGATTTCAGAATTGATTTGAAACGAGAATCTGTTATTTAATTATAAGGTTAACTTTGTAGGTGTTATTAAGTATAGACGCGTTCAATTCATTCAAATTCTATCATACTAGATCTTGAATAATGATGATTTTATTTAAAATAGCGTACATTATCTTAGCTAATATGTCAATCGGTCCGATTCATCGAGTCCTAGGATCAACTTTGTAAATTGATCCAGTGTTTCGGGTCGATCTAAAAAGTTTATTCATCAACTCCTAATTAATTTTGATTCTTAATCGAGAGTAGATGTAGATGTTTATAGGCCACAGCATCCACTCACCACCACGATAAATGTGTGCTCGTTTGTCACTCTTATTCTATAAAAAAAAAACTCTGACCGACATGTCCACTGTTTACTTCACTTCTTGTTGTTTCGAGTTTCAACTTCTATTAGTCGTGTTTAGGGTTGCGTACCCAAAGGGTAACCAATGGGACCCTATTCCTAAGCCTCCGCTGTCCATCCGTTCGTCCGTCTGTTCTATCAGCGGGATGTATATCATGATCCGTAACACGTAGACAGTTGACATTTTCACAGAATATGTATTTCTGTAGCCGCTATAACAACAAATAATTAAAAAAAAGAACAACAAATAATTTAAAAATAAAAGGGAGCTCCCATTCTAGAAACATGGTTTACGATAGTACGTAACCCTTCATGTGCGGGTCCGACTCGCACATAACCGATTGTTTCACCATTATTAAGTGGCGAAGCTTGCGAAGTCACTTATTGATTTCACGATGTCTGTCCGTCTGTCCGTCTGTCCGTCTGTCCGTCCGTCTGTCCGTCTGTCCCACGATTATCTCGAGAACGGTTTCGAATTTTCAAATTCTGTTTTCAGCAATCGATTACTGATCACCCAGGCATCTGAACCTCCTATTTTGAAACTGATTGCTCAACGGCAACCGTTAGAAACCGCTACAAAGCTGATTGTTTCGCCACTTTGCTATGCTGTTAGCTTGCTAGGTTTATTTTCTTATTCAATATGGCACAAGCCTATCGACTGGTTACTGAAACCATGGTCTGGTGTGTTAATTATGGTTTAACGACTGACATATCAACTTAAGACCAAATACGGATAAGGTAATATTAGAGGAAAATAAAGACTCATATTATATCAATTATATTATGGTAACTGGGGCATAGTGCCAGGACAATATAGCGTCACCTACCTTGACGATATATACTGCCTGTATTTAGAACATACATGTAAACTGAGAAAAGCACTTATCAAAGTCGCAGGTTCACAGACTAACAAGTAGATTTCACCGAATGCAGAGGTTTTTTTTCGCATTACAAATTGATAATCACTCGCTTCAAAGGTTAAGGCTATATTTTTTGTAAAAAAAACCTTGCTTGCCTAAGTATTCTCGATAGTAAGTGATGTGAGCTTGGTTGACTATTCATTTACTACTAGAGTTGCAAGGAAGCTTAAGTTCTGAAGAGCTGGTGTTGTTATTTGAACAAATGGCATTAACCTCCATTTAGGTTCATACGCCTACGAGGTTTTATAAATATTATTTTATCTTCATATTTACTACCACCTTTAACATGCTTAAGATATTGAAAAAGTAAATAAAAATATCACCTTTAGTTCAAAATCGACTGATGGCTCCGTGGCGTAGTGGATTAGCAATGAATTGCAGCGCTGAAGGCCGCAGGTTTGAATCTCGCACGGAACAAGTATTTGAATGGCCGGCAAATAATTGGTCTGGGTCTAGATGTCTATCCTTGTACAATTTTTGTTTTTAAACTGTCTCCGCGATAAAGGAGAAAATCTAAGTGTGGAAGTAACCTTTCTTAAATTACCGAGAGAGGATTGTTACAGCGTAGGTAATATTTAACCCCACTTTCACTTAATGTTCCATAACTCAGCTCTTATATTGACATGTCTTTCCAGATTTTCACAACATCATCATCAACATCATAATTATTACAGCCCTTCACAAGCCCACTGCTAAACATAGGCCTCCCTCAAGGAATGCCACAAAGCACGGTCCTGAGCCACTTGCATCCATTGCCTTCCTGCATATCTTACCAGGTCGTCACTTCATCTAGTGGGGGAACGCCCTACACTTCGTCCGCCGGTACGAGGCCGCCACTCGAGAACCGTTTTACCCCATCGGCTGTCGATTCTTCGAGCTATATGGCCGGCCCATTGCCACTTCAGCTTACTAATCCGTTGGGCTACGTCGGTCACTCTGGTTCTACTGTGGATATCCTCATTTCTAAGTTTATCACGCAGAGAAACTCCGAGCATAGCCCTCTCCATAGCTCGCTGAGCGACCTTGAGCTTCCTCATCCGGCCAGCAGTGAAGTATCAAGTCTCAGTACCATAAGTCATCCCTGGCAACACGCACTGGTTGTACAGTCTCGTTTTCAAGTTTTGACGTATACCTGACGAGAAGATGTGCCGTAATTTCCCGAACGCTGCCCAACCGAGTTCAATACATCGACTGACCTCTCGGTCGAAGTTGGACTTACCTAGTCAGACTATATGTCCCAGGTAAACATACTTGTCAACAACTTCGAGCTTAGTGCTCCCAACAACTACCGGCATAGGTGTGACATGGACATTAAACATGATCTTCACTTCAGCACTTCGATTTACCGACAGTCAACTTAGCATCGCTGAAGGGACTGCAGCACTGCCCAAATTTCGACGGAATCAAAGGCTTTCTCATAGTCCACATACGCCAGACATAGTGGCAAATTGTACTCCTCGAACTTCTGTACAATTAGCCGGTATGTATGTGGTCTATGGTGCTAAAGCCTTTTCAGAAACCGGCTTGTTCGGGAGGTTGAAAGTTGTCAAGTGTGCGCGCGAGACGATTCGTAATTACTCTCGAAACAGCACGTAGACGTGGCTCAGAAAGGAAAACGGTCTGTAGTTCTTCAAGAGATCGTTGTCATCTTTCTTGAAGAAAAAGACCACCGCACTTCTTCTCCACGCCTCCGATGTAGTGCCACCATGGAGGATGGAATTAAAGAGCTTCTGATGGACTTCAAGACTGGTTTTCCACCCGCTTTCAGAAGGTCCGCTGTAATTCCATCATCGCCTGGGACCTTGCCGTTTTTAAGGTGCTGGAGAGCCATTCTAATCTCGCTCAGACTGACATCCGGGACATCATCGGAATAGTATCGGATAAGACTCGCTCTTGGATCGTTACTCACACTTACGTGTGACTTAAACGATGAATTGTACAGCTGCTGATAGAACCTCTCAATCTCACTCAAAATCGGAAGGTGTCCCGGAAACGACGCTGCCACACTCGGTCTTCACCTTCGACAGTTAGCTCTTTTTATCAGGCAGATATCTAGCAAAGACTTTGGAGCCCTGGTTCCGCTCGATCACTTCTTCAATACAAGCTATATTGAAGTTGCGTAAGTCCTGCCGCATGCATTTGGAGATCTGTCTGTTCAGTTGCCTGTATGCTGTCAAATCTGCTGAAGAATGTAGCTTCATCTCCCGTCTAACAGCCATGAGATTAAGAGTGTGATCGGAGAGTTTTTGTGTTATTCTGTGGTGGGTCTTGCAAAACTTAGCTCTGACCACATGGACAGTTTCCACGAGTTTGTCATTCATATCGTCCACTGCGTTGCAATCTTCTAGGCACTGAAAACGGTTTCGTAGCTCGAACTGAAAGGTTTCGGGACTTTGGATTAAAGCACGAGGGGGCCGGACCGTTGACTTCATTAGATGTGACCTCTCCAACTTAACGTTTAAGTTCAGTGTGCCTCTCACCATTCGGTGATCGCTGCTGATTTTCACCCTTGCGATCACTGAGACATCACTGAACAGTTGTCGTCTGGTCGTCATAATGAAGTCAATTTAATTTTTTGTCGAACTCGGACTCGACCAGATCCACTTTCTGTGGGGTCGCTTCTAAAAGAAAGAGTTCATCATAAAGAGTCCCTCTTTCTCCATGAATTCGGCCAGCTGCTGGCCCCTTGTGTTCCGTTGCCCTATTCCAAATTTCCCTACTTTCAGATCACCGTTCTCTCTTGTGCCTAGTTTTGCATTGAAGTCTCCCATTAATACCGTTTATTGGGTTTTTGAGGAATGCATGACTCTAGAGATATCCTCATACATTTCCTCCACCTCCTTATCGGGGTGTGCCGAGGTTGGTGCGTAAACCTGTATGACCTTCAGCGAATACCGTTTGGTGATTCTGAGTATAAGGTACGTAATCCTCGTCGACACACTCTCAATCTTTACAACGTTGTTAACGAGAGAATTGTGGACGATAAATCCGACACCTCCTTGGGACAGATGGTCGCCCTCCCGGTGATAGAACAAATTGCCGGATTCGAGGATTACCGTGTCCTCCCCCTCTCTCCGGACTTCAGATAATCCTATGACATTCCAGCGCAACTTGTCTATCTCTTCTTCCAGCTCCAGGATTTTCTCGTCAGTCCTCAGGGTGCGTGCGTTGTATGTTGCCAGGTCGTGTCGTCGTAGGTGGCAACCAAACCTCCACCGGAGATTCATAGCACCCCCTGCCCCGCCGTTACCATGGTCGCCACCGTAGCCAGGAATAGCGGGGCCGCCGGGTACTGGGGGCCGTCTCTTCGTACTTTTAATGGGGGGTATATTGCCATAGTTGCCACGCTTGGCGAGCGGGTTGGCAACCGCAGTTTTTTATTGTTGTTTTGCTGTTATCAGAAAGATGCCTGTGCCCATTTTCTGTCTCTGGTTCCCTCTGTTGCCTTTTACGACACCCACGGGAAGATATGAGGTAGTGAATATTCTTACCTGCCACTACACTGGGTTTTTCACTACGGGAGATTTTCATATATGAATTGTTAATCTGTAAGCTTTCAAATGGTCTAACTGTAATCTTGTTAACGCTTGGGCTTTGGCTTGTATGAGAAGTCCTTGTATGGCGTACAAATAATTGTTCTGGATCTGGATGTCTTCCTGGTGCAACTTATGTATGTAAGATACCTCCACAATACATAACGTTAATGATTTTTTATATTTACACTAAATTCGTAATAACCGGAACTTAAGCGTTTTTTTTAAAGTAAAAGTAAATAAATAGAAATATTAAGAAACAACAGCTTTGTGTTAATGTTAAATAAGCGTTTTAGGAAAAATTGAGGATATGTCTTAAATTTAAAGAGAATTATGTCAGCAATTATGCTCCAATTATAAAGTACACTTGTATGAAATTATAATTTGTTCCCGTCGTAACGAGTTTCCGAGACAGAAATTATTTTCTTTATTACGGCCATTGGTTTTAAGAATATCTGTCTCTTTCCACGGCATCAGAAGGTTTTAAAATACGTCTTTTTAAAAACCCGCACTTTAATAAGTCGCTGTTTCTTGACATGAAAATTTTATTTTATTTCAGCGCGTAGGATCACACAATTTTCAAATACATCGATTTGCATCAGATAATCTCATACTAAATATTTTGTCTCAGCAGATAATTTTTCAAAAGTATTCTGTCTTCTGACTACAGCTGTAATTTTACATTACAGCTGTAATTTTACATTACAGCTGTAATTTTTCGCCTCATGTCGGTTAAATTCTTTTGCAAATTAAAGAGTTAAATGACTTTCTCAGAGATCCCATTATCAAATCTTGAATAATATTAAATATTTGATTTTATTTGATACCCTTGTTCTTTAAAAAATATCTCAATCGGGCAACGTGATAAACAATTATCCCTGAACATACATTACAAAAAATTTCAACGAATTGAGATTTTGAAATCAGATAAAATGTAAGCAATTTGCAGCAATTTTAGTAATTAATAATTAAAGTTAATGTTTAATGCTATAAAAACATGTGAAGTGACCTAAAGTCACGTAAGGGAAGGTTTCATTGTAAATAAAACAATTTGAGTGAAACTACAAACAATTTGTATAGATTGTATGGGATGTAACTTAACTTTTACAAATCTCATCTGTACGCAGTACAATCTGCTATCTACAAACGAGGCTGTAGCATCTGACAAATAGCGGTATATCCCTTGAGAAATACCGGTCCTGAATCGACAAGACTGGTGGTGAGAAGAAACAGTACTAGGAAAGACTCAGCGTTGATCAATCCGCATAGGGAAATATTATGTCATGACATTAATACCGTTATACAACATAATCTTTGTGTGTCATCACGTGGGTCAGACTGGTCGCAACTTCGAAACACGTTATAAAGAGCATTTAGCCGCGTACAGGAATTGTAACATTTTGACAACATTGTGACACTGGACACAGCCTAGCCAATGACCACTCCTTTAAAGTCTTACATACTTGTAATAAAGGGCTACGACTGTGTGTGTTGGAACAGTTAGAGATATTAAAAAATAATAACGGTAATGTTGCATTGCTGAATGAGCAAACAAATGTTTCCAGCTCGCCTCTCTTAAACATGTTTAAGCCTGCTCCGTGATGATATATAGCCTCGCAACATGGTCGTTTGTCACCCTCACGGTGCGGTGGTCAGCATTTGGTTGCGTGGTTGTAGGATAGGCGGACGTTTCGCAGTAGTTTGTTGTTAATTTCACAGCAAATATCGGCGTACGTCAGGCGGTGATTTATCGCATGACATAATCGCTCGCTACGTAATTGGAGCGCGGTTGCGTCAGCAAGTAGTATAAATAGCAGCAGTTTCGGCTCGCCGCTCACTTAGCGGCCAGCCTCCGCAGAGTCTACTTCACCTGAGGATGCCTCGTGTAGAGGCGAAACACGTGTCGTATTTTCGAGAGTGGTGTGTCCTGCCTAGTGTGGTTGTGCTGAGGATGGTAGCGCTGGGATTAACGGCGACGGGTATAGTGCGCGTGATTGAGGGAGGGTGGGAGGTCTCCCTTAAAGCTGGGCAGGAGACATCATTTTCTTTCTTTACGCGGAATTAAGCAAATTAATTTATAACAACCCCATTATAATGGATTTCCGCAAAATAACGCCTGATTCTATCAATTATGGTAGGTATGTGGTCTATGGTACTAAATCCTCTTCGGAAACCGGCTTGTTTGAGAGGCTGGATGTCGTCCATCTACGTGCGAGACGATTCGTAATGACTATTCAATGTCGAACAGTAGTAAAGCTATAAATGCAAAATGCAACAAAAAATGTGCATTTTTGGATTAACTGTTAAATTCTATGTACGCTATGTCAAATTTCCTTTTCATTTATTACCTAAAGTCTTTCCACTTAAACAACAGTACGCAGTGTTAATCTTACACCATCGCAGTGGCGTTGGTAATTCAGGGGCTAAGTTCTCTGTTTACCGGCCGATTTCCTTCAGCGTCACATATGGCTTCGTTTTTGTTGTTAATTTCAATAATAGGGAGAAATTTACAATGTGCTCAGCGCTGATCGAAAACTCGAATATGAACCAAAAGAACGTGTGGTAAATGAACACACAGTTCGCCTGATGGTAACAGCATGCAGTTATCTATTGACACCTACATCTACCCACGGTTAAAAATCAAAAATGCAGATGTTTTATCACCCCTGACGACTGAGGTAGAATCTCTTTTACAATAAATAGGATCTCCGGTTCTTTATCACTCATTCTGTTACTAAAGAAAAAGATCATGATTCCACAGACCTTAGCAAATACCGCCCCATTACGTGTCTACCCACTATATATAAGACACCGACATCCATTTTGAGTACGCGAATCATTCGTCAACTGAATTTAAATCAGGTGATGTCGCGTTCTTAGAATGGATGTCGGGGCGGTGGTCGTGGAACCAAGGAACCACTGTTCATTGATGCGGTAATTTGCAAAGTGGTAAAATGCAACCGTCGGAACTTCTCCGCTGCTTGGATAGACTATAGAAGGGCATTCGAATTGGTACCCACGTGGCTAATGAGGGTCCTCGATCTGAACAAGGTTGACTGTACGACTTCCTCGGGCAGTGTATGGCGCAGTGGAGTGCAATCCATAGTCATCTAGGTGAGCGGATGAGGGATGCGGAAAGCCACATAAGGATAAGAAGGGGTATCTTCCAGGGCGATTGTTTGTGCCAATCTGGTTTTGCCTCTCCCTGAACCCTCTCTGTACCTTACTAGAGGACTCCGGGAGGGGATTTCAGCTTCGAAAAGGAGGTACAAAAGTGACCTACCTTTTCTATATGGATGATCTCAAGTTATTCGCCTGCAGTCGCTCCCATCTTATGGAATTGCTAAACATCACTTGTGATTTTAGTAATTCTATTAGAATGAAGCTGGGCATGGATAAGTGTGCGGTCCTCAATGTTGAAAGGGGAAGGGTTGCGAACTCTGATGGCATATATTTATATATGCCCATCAACATAGGGACCCTTTACGAGGCTGAAACATACCAATAACTGGGTATGTCACAGAACATCGGTATCGATGAGGCGAGTATGAAGCAGTCAGTTTGCGATGTGTTTTATGCGCGCTTGACCAAAGTGCTTAACAGCTTTTTGTTCGGTATGAATAAGTGACACACACATATAACGGTTGGGTCATGCCAGTTCTCATGTATACCTTCGGGACAGTTAGGTGGACTCAAACTGAACTTAACGCCTTGGGTAGAACGGTCTTGCCCGTTGGCAATGGCAAGACCCGGCAGTACAGACTATTTCCGACCGGGAAACCGTATGGAAGGAGAAGTAGCTTAACGGGAGGTTCTAGAAGGCTCCACATGATCCATTCGTAGACACAGCTGCTTCCCTCTACTGGCTACGTTTTGATGATCTCTTTGGGGAGACCGAGGGTTTTGTCTGTGCGATACAGGATCAGGTTATTAAGACCAATAAATATCGGATATACATCCTAAAGGATGTCACCGTCGACGTCTGTCGAGCTTGTTGCCATCCAGATGAGTTACTTGGGCATATCATCTCCGGTTACTTGGCTCTTTCTAACTCTGAGTACTTGCATAGACACAATCTAGTAGCCAGGATTCTACACCAGAAGCTCACTCTGAAATGCGGTCTCGTGGATTGGAAACTGCCTTATTATAAGTACTTGCCGGAAGCCTTGCTCGAAAATGACTGCGCCAGGCCCAACTGGGACCGGGCCATCATCACAGGCAGGACTATTCTTGCGAATAAGCCTGATATTGTGCTGATGGACCGGGCACAGTCAAGGATATTTTTGATCGACATTACCATTCCGTATGACAAGAACCTCGTGAAACCAAAACATATAAGCGAACAAAATATCCGGACCTGACTCACGAGGTGACCGACATGTGGAGCCGACCAAAATTATACCTGTAGTCGTTTTTGCGCACGGGTTAATCCCAGTCAGGCTCTCGGTTCATCTCAGGTAACTGGGACTCCGTGACAGACCGCTCCAAGCTCAAATGCAGAAGGCAGTGCTCCTCGACACCGCCCGCATCTCCCACCGGTTTCTTTCCCTTTCCCACCTAAACCTCAGTCGTTTGGTCTTCCCTACCGAGGGCTTGCATCTGGTTGGGTTTTTATTTATTTGTGTATTTTTATGTATTTATTTTATTTTATGGATAGTTATGTATGTTTATCATTTTCATTCACAATTATATATTTATACAGTCCAACCAGATGAGAAAACTTTATAGATACACCATAATAATAATTTATTTAATTGCTTAAAACATGGTATTTGTAGGTGGTATAGTAAAATAAGTTCACATGTTTTGCTTACAATTAGCATGCAAATTTAAGT
This sequence comes from Parnassius glacialis, assembly GCA_033319125.1. NCBI lineage: Eukaryota > Metazoa > Arthropoda > Insecta > Lepidoptera > Papilionidae > Parnassius > Parnassius glacialis. Next base: position 107,179 of record JAVANC010000013.1, on the reverse strand, counting down.
TTGTGTTACATATATCAAAGGTAATATTTATTTCAAAAAGGGTCAAATACATTCTTAAAATCTATTTCAACAAATCAATAAATATTAAAGCCTAATTTTAATAAATTCTTTAATTGCATACACTTTTAGTTCAATAAGCCACTTATAGAGTCTCGATTAAAAAATCATTTTGAGGTTTTTGATGTCATTGGGGATCATTCTTTACATATTTGTACATAGGAGTACCAATATTATAATAAGTAAGGGCACTGATGATGCTATTTGATAAAAAGTAGAGATGTTTATGATTCATATTGTTTAATTTTTAAACAAAATTTACACTGAACATGTGCTCGCAGGCGCGTGCTGGGCGACGGATCGCTGCAGGTGTTGCGCGTGCGCAGCTCGCAAGGAGTGCGCTGTCGCGCCGCCAGCCCGCGTGGCGCCGTGCTCTCGCGCGTAGTCACTTTAGAGCCAGGTAGTCTTCTTGTAATTACAACTTTAAAGTACATGACACTTGATGCACATTTTAATCTAACCTCCTTACCCCGGTCAATTAAAATTGCACTATCCTTACATGTGTTCAAAGAAGAAGTTAAGTAACACTATTTGTCTCTTTATACTCTCTCTCTTCTATCTTTTATTTATGGTCGTTGATCTACCTAAAGTTGTCTTTTTAGTGCCTAAGTTGGTACCTATCTTATTATAGTGCACCCTACCCGTTAATATTTCTTTTATTTTATTTAATTATTTTTCTGGATTATCTGGAAGAGATTGTTATGTAGCAATAAAATCACCTTTTGTTTTCCCTCAATATTCGTTTTTGTTAAACCTGTACTTAGTGTACAATAAAGAGTATTGTATTTTATATTTTTCCCCCGCCCTTAATATACTTCTTCGATTTTAATTTATCGTTCTTTATTCATCAGCTATATTCAAACCCAATTACTTAGTTGCTTCTGAATTGACAATTTTGTATAAGAAACTGATATTTTTATTAAAATATTTGCTATGATGGTCGAAATTTACAGTCGACAAGCGATGTATTGAAGATGGGCCAAATTAAGTGACCTTTAATCGAAGTTAAAGAAATAAGAAAGATATGTCGGGATCATGCCAAATAGAAATTTGTTAGATAGAAAATAAAAGAAATAGAATTCTTTGCCTACCCCTCTATGTGATTGTGTATTTATGTTTTACGTCCATTACACGTACCTGCCCATTTTTTTTGTTATTTGTTAGCTATGTGCTTGTGACGCTGTTGCAACAGAACGTTTAAAAAGAGCACATTTGTATTTATTTTTCATTTTATATGTTAGACAACCTTATCAAAAACCTTGATTTAGAAAAAACATACCATTTACTTTCTTTGTTATTTTGCTTATGTTACCCGACCGCTAAGCGCGGCAACTATTTAGCATATAACCAAATAAAGTGAGGTAATCTATGAGATATATGATTTTTGAAAAGTGCCCATAAGATATTAAAGATGTTAAAAATTATTTATCTAACAGTAAAATTATGTCTTACCTAGTTTGAAGAGCAACTCTTACAACTCGCTGTTGCAATATAGGTAAATAGCAACTGCTTTGGCTCACCGCTCACTTAGCGGTCAGTCAGCGCAGAGTCTACTTCACCAGAGGTTGCCTCGTTTAGAGGTGAAACACTTGTATCATCCGAAGTGGTCTGTTTCCTAGTGTAATTGTGTTGGGAGTAATGATGCTGGAATTAATGGTGACGGGGATAGTGCTTGCGATTGAGGGAGGGCGGGAGGTGGTCTTCAAACTAGGTAAGACACATAATTTTATTTTATCTTGCTCCTAATTTTTTTCCGCAAAGTAACGCCTGATTGTATTAATTACCAATGTTATAATATGTTTACTAACCAAGTGTATATCAGTGACGGACACGGGCTGGGAGGCCGTGGTGGACGCACAGACGGTGTCGGCGGGCGGGGTCGCTGCGCTGCGGTGTCGCGCGAGCACCGCTGTGCCCGTGCGTGTCGCCGTCTGGTACCGCGCCGGTCGCGCTTTGGACCTTGCAGGTCAGTTGCTTTTTTGAAGTGAATACTTCTGTAGAAGCTAGCGTTAGCGTTTAGTGTTTCCTTTTAACTCGGTCTCCTTTTCTATAGGTTTCACTTATACTGCGTGTTTTTTTTAACTTACTATAAGCCAGTGCTTGACCATAACCCCACCTGGTGGTAAGTGGTGATACAGTCCTATATGGTAAATCGCACTGTCTTAGCATAACAAAAGCCTATTCACTCTTGCCTTGAAGATGCCCAGATTGTATTTGGACGGAAAGACGCCGGCAAATTATTCCAATCCTTTGCTGTACGCATTACAAAACACGAAGCAAACCTTTTGATTCTAATGCGTGGAATATCGACAACAGAGGGGTGAAGACCCGCCGACCGCCTGGTTGTCCGATAGTGGAAAAGAGAGGGAGGAATTAAAGCGTGTAATTCTTGCGCACACTCACCGAAATTCATCCTAAAGAATACCGAGAGTCTGGCTACTCTTCGCCTGTGCTCGAGGCTGACAAGATTGGTTACAACCAAATCAAGGTCACCAATGAGCCTCTTAGCAGGTTTCTCCACAGAGTCCAACGCTGCCAGGTGACATTTCGCAGCACCAGGTCTGGTGAGCATTATAATACAGCGGTGAAAAGACACGTTTATGTTTTGGAGGTGTTAAATCTCACAAGATTGGCATCGCCCCATTCGGAGACTGCCTGTAGTGTGAGATTCACCCGCTCAGCCATAGCCTTTCTTTCTGACTGGATTTGATCCCGAACCGCGTGTGAACTGCACACATGTTTTCTTTGTAATATATTCGTTTTATTTACCATTTATTGCAACACACCTTCAACTACGGGTTACAAAAGACGGACTTAATGCCCATGTATTCTCTATCAGTCAACCCTTAGAAAGATGGAATAAATAAAGATGTCGGTAGGTGCAAATATTGTGCAAAAAAAAATGTGCAAAATTACAACACGCAATGGCACACGCGCACGCACACGCACACTTACACGCACATGCACACGCACACGCACAAGAACACGCAAACCCACACGCACACATATATTTCTCAATAGTTGTAAAGAATCAGGTTTCCGTCGATGCCCCTTTCGGCTCTTCGGACCACTGTCTGATCCGGAGTATGGTGCCACTCACGCTCCCTTCGCGGTTGCGTTCTGCAGGTTGCTGCCGTATTTGGCATTACAGGTCGGTGGATTGGGACGGAATGCGGTCTTTCTTTGCATCCTACCCATGGGGACGAGTTTGCTTCTCGCCGGATGGTCCCAGCGCTGTTGCTGACTCTGTCGCTGATGTGGTGCTACAGGGAATGGAACTATTTATTCCATCATCTGTGGTACCCATCGGAGGCAGATCTCAGCCTTGGTTTGATCGCTCCTGTAAAACTGCATTACGCAGTAAGCAGGAATGTTATCAACTCTGGGCTGCGGCTTCGGCGACTCCGGATGTAAACACCAGCATACTTAAAAAAAAGTATAACTTCACCTCCAGGTCCTTCAAAAGAGTTATTGCCAAGGCAAAGTCAGAGCACATAGGCAGAATTGCCGAGAAACTAGTTCGCCTTCCTTCGGGAATCCGTGCATTCTGGTCTCTCGCCAAGGCTGTCCAAGGGAATTTCTGTAAGCCATCACTACCATCTCTGCACAGGGAAGACGACTCACTGGCCCAAGACGCAAAAGACAAAGCCGACCTTTTAGGCTTCCTTTTTGCGTCCAACTCGACTCTTGATGACGGGGGAAAAACACCGCCGACCATCCCGCGGTGTGAGTGCTCCATGCCGGATGTGCTGTTCTCACAGCGCTCGGTTCACGAAGCACTTCTCTCCCTGGACATCCAGAAGTCGAGTGGGCCTGACGGAATCCCCCCAATTGTGCTGAGGACGTGTGCTCCGGAGTTGGCACCGGTCCTAACGCTTCTTTTTCGGTACTCCTACTCCCAAGGCGTAGTCCCGAATTCATGGAAGATAGCTTTTGTCCGCCCGATCCCTAAAAAAGGCGACCGCTCAGACCCGTCCAACTATAGGCCTATCGCGATCACCTCCTTGTTCTCCAAAATAATTGAATCCATTGTTAACTGCCAGCTCATCCGGTACCTTGAGGATCACCAGCTGATTAGTGACCGCCAATACGGTTTTCGTCGGGGTCGATCAGCTGGTGATCTTCTGATCTACCTGACCCATAGATGGGCGGAGGCAGTAGAGTCCAAGGGGGAGGCATTGGCCGTTAGTCTGGACATTGCGAAGGCCTTCGATCGGGTTTGGCACAAAGCGCTTCTTTCGAAGCTCCCTTCCTATGGGCTTCCCGAGAAATTGTGCAATTGGATCATCTTCTTCCTTGCAGATCGGAGCATCAAGGTCGTTGTAGGCGGTGCATGTTCTGACTACAAGCCTATTAACGCTGATGTTCCACAAGGCTGAGTGCTATCACCAACGCTGTTTCTTCTGCATATCAATGATATGTTGCTAACTGGTAACATTCATTGCTATGCGGATGACAGCACTGGTGATTTTCTATACACCGGCCGTGCTAATATTTCTCGGGAAAACGTCTTCGAGTATCGGAACAAACTTGTGTCTGAAGTCGAGTCTATGCTAGACAAAGTCTCGGATTGGGGGCGACTAAATCTAGTCCAGTTTAATCCTCAGAAGACACAAGTTTGCGCGTTTACCGCTAAAAAGAACCCCTTTGTCGTATCTCCTCAGTTTCAAGGCACTCCGCTAGTTGCCTCAGCCAGTATCGGAATCCTCGGCGTCGACATATCGAGTGGCGTGCAGTTTCGTGGTCACTTGGAAGAGAAGGCCAAATTGGCCTCTAAAAAGCTTGGCGTGCTCAGCAGAGCGGGACAGTATTTCATGCCGGCACACCGCCTGCAACTTTACAAGGCGCAGGTTCGGCCCCACATGGAATACTGTTCCCATCTCTGGGCTCCCCAGTGCCAGCTCCTTCCACTAGACCGCATCCAGTGCAGAGCGGCTCGAATCGTCGACGACCGAGCCCTTTCCGATCGGCTCGATTCACTGGCACTGCGAAGAGATGTTGCATCCCTTTGCATTTTCTTTCGCATCTACCATGGGGAGTGCTCTGAGGAATTGTTCGGATTAATCCCAGCCGCCAAATTTCACGAACGCACATCGCGGCAGAACTCCCGATACCATCCACACCATCTGGATGATTGGCGGTCCACCACTGTGCGATTTAGAAGATGTTTTCTTCCTCGCACGACTTCCTTGTGGAATCGATTACCATCAGCGATTTTTCCGGACCGACACGACTTAGGGACCTTCAAGAAAAGAGCGTAATCCTTTTTAAAAGGCCGGCAACGCATCTGCAATTCCCTCCATGGTATTGCAGTTGTTCATGTGCGGCGGTAGTCACTTACCATCAGGTGAGCCGCATGCTCGTTTGCCCCCTCTCCTATAAAAAAAAGGAATCTTATACCACTATTGAGAAGGCGCTCTAAATTTTTGAAAAGATTTTGCGGTTGGTCCAGATAGCACACATCAGCATAATCAATAATGGGAAGAATGAGGAAATTAACTAGCGTAAGCTGTTTTGAAGGGCAAGAAATTTTTCAGACAATAAAGGGAACGCAGGGCAGCGAGAACTTAACGGCTTATTACAGAAATTTGCAATCCACAGTTCATTGTGTGATCTACATTTTTTTCCTTTTTTTTAAACCTTACTTCCACACTAGGATTTTCTCCTGTATCGTGGAGGCAGTTAACAAACACAAATTGCACAAGGACAAACATCCAGACCTGAAACAATTATTTGTAGGCCATACAAATACTTGTTCCGTGCGGGATTCGAACCCGCGGCCCCCAGCGCAGCAACTCTTTAACTATACTACATTACATGGACAATCATAAGCGCTTAATTAAAGTCCCTAAAGACACCATCGTTTGTAAACAGACCGATTATTTTCCAAAATCACCATTCACCATGCTTAGAAAGATTATATATGAAGAAAGTTTTTATAAGAACACAATAATTGCATTGCATTGTATGTATATGTAGGTATATGTGTATATGTATGTGAGTATGTATATATGTATTTGTGTGTTTTATGTGTATATGTATATATAATATTATGTATATGATTATTGCATTGTCTTATATACTATATATACCTTGTACTATTAATATATACTTGTTTATCTGCTATTTATGCACACTTCTATATTTTTAAATGAAAATTATCTCCTTCATCAAGGTTTGCCTGGAAGAGATCGCTGTTTAGCGATAAGGCCACCTAATTGTACATTAATTTATAAATTTAAGTTTGCTGTGTTGCGTGTATTTTGTGTGCAATAAAGAGTATAAATAAATAAATAAATAAAAAAAATTGCAGTCATAGCATATCATGCATATCATTGCATTTACCGTCCATATCATTCAGCATTAATTATATAGTTTTAGGGAAGCGTCTTATATCTTTCAGTCCTTTGAGTCGAAAAGTAAAGTTTAAAAAATATATTTCATGGTAATTAAAAGTTGACGCCTTTTAATAATATTTGCAAACAAGTAAATGGTAACATATTAATGTTTGACTTTAGACATTTCTTTTAGAATGGAACGTAAAGAAATGCCTTCTATTAAAATGCTGGGCTGTCGCCTAACAAGGTCGTTTCTTAGCGCCATATTTATGTGTCGTACGAAGTTATATTAATTAAAGCAATATCTCATGGTTGCGGAGCGGAGGCGCCTCTTGCCTCGTATTTCACAAGCGACGCTGATTAATGGCCGCGACCGATAGCAACTTGGCATAATCTGCTTCAGATACTCTTTAGCACGTTATTATAATGCGTGCTGTCAGGTTGAAAGTATCTAAGTTTATTTTACACACAAATTATTTAAATATTTATTGATTTAAGTTCAATTGTGATTTTGAACATTTCTTTATTGTGATTTGACGATTTAAAAAAATATTTTACAGAGTTGTTACTTGGGTACTTGGCTATATTTAAGAAAGTTGGTAAAATCCGATATCGTTTTTTTATAAAATTGAAGAGACAAATAAACTTACATTTCTGCAGCAATAGATGTTCTAAACTCTCTGACTAAATTTAAGCAAATAAAGCTACAGTAGATTGATTTTCACTTTCAATGGTTAAGATGGAATGCTTCACAGTCTTCTGGTTTCTGATGATGTTTGTGCTGTTAGCCTATGCGGCTCTTACAGCATCATCGGACTCTTTGCTCGTTGCATTCACACTGCAACTCAGCTGAGCTTGGATTACTGCTTGGCGGCAGGAAAATTAAGTACCTTTAGCCTAGTGCTTCTAGGCTGAAATGAATGACTTATAATAAATTGAATTTGACGGCTCCGTGGCGCAGTGGCTTAGCAATGAGTTACAGCGCTAAGGGCCGCGGGTTCGAATACTGCATGGTACGATTATTTGTATGGCATACAAAGAATTGTTCCAGGTCTGGAATCTGAATGTTTGTCCTTATGAAATTTATGTATGTTATAACTGCCCCCATGATGCAGGAAAAAATCCTAATGTAGCAGTTACGTTTACGTTAACTGATCAGATCATAAAAAATGCTTTGATTATATTTACTTTCATTTACACCTGCCTTAATCTATCGGAAAACTTTAAAGATACATTTAAAAGGAAAACACTATATATTCACACGAAAACCTACAATTTTGGGTTTAATCGCAGGGTAAAATTTGGGACTTGCATTCACACCTTGAGATTTTATAAATGTTAGAGCCGTGCTGCAGCTATATCTATGGTTGTAGAACGATCGGGTTAGCTCGACCGGAAAAGCAATACGTTCTCAAAGAATACCAGTGCAAAATAGCAGCTTAATGCTGCTGTTTCGTGTGGTGAAAGTAGAGAATCGGAGAACCTTTTAACTGGAAACAAGAAGGCATTCCATATTATTCCCCAGGGGTGACAACGCATTTGCATTTTTATTCATAGTCGAGGGTAGATGTGAATGTCTATGGGCCATAGCATTTATTTACTATCAGCTGGACTATGTACTCGTTTGTCAACCTTACTTTATAAAGAAAATGGTTGCTTAGACGGATTTTCGCGTCTAATTAACTTATTTTAATAATTCTTGGTGATTGACGAATTTTAAATCACCAATAACCATCCTCAGATTAATCATTGTAGTGAGTATTCTCGCAACAGATTCTCGCTACCTGTCAGCGGGCGACACGCTGCTAATCCGCGACGTGACAGCGGAAGACGCGGCGCCCTACAGTTGCGTGGCGCGTCACGCGCACTCCGACCTCGCCAAGCGATCCCGGCCCACTACGCTCGACGTCATCTGTGAGTATTGACCTGGTACTCCTGTATTATTTTGTTTATTGCAGGACATATATTTTACGCTGCAATGATGTCGTTAAACACGTAAGCATTTCTTCACTGAGCTTCTTTAAAATAACAACTGGCAGAACATATTTCCCTTATTGAAGATCAATTTGTTAAAAAAATAATTTGCTAAGATCTACGTAAATAGAAAAACTATGTGTCTTACTTAGTTTGAAGAGCACCTCACACCCTCCGATAAGTCAATCTTAGGGGCCATCTACCTATCTGACCCCTAAGATCGATTTAACAGTCAGCCACAGCAAGGTATATTTACCAGGTATTGCCTCGTTTAGAGGCGAAACACGTGTCGTTTTATCAATGGTAGTGTGTCTTCCCTAGTGTAGTGGTATTGGAGTAGAGATGTTGGGATTAGTGGTGAAGGAGATTGTTCAAACTAGGTAATTCATTGTATTTTTATATTTACGCAGATCTTAGCCAATTAAGCTAATTAATCTTTATTATAATGGATTTCAAAAAAGTATCGCCTGATTCTATTAATAACATTTCTTTATGACGGCGGCTGAGTAGCTCAATGAAGATTTAGGAATATATATCTATGTTTGGATGCTGGCTCATGCTTACTTTATATATTATATGAAAAACCAAACGATGCAGCTTGTCTCTATACAATTTATTCTTAAAGTTTCGCACATTTCAATCGCTTTAGCGTTATAAATCCATACAGATTTCTTTAATAAGGATGTCCAAAACGAAAGAATGTAAACTCGCCGATCGTTATGCCCGATGAAAGAAAATTATATCCCGTAGGTTAACAGTTCCAGCCTAGAAAGAACAATCTTCAGAGTAGTGGACGCTTTTTGGGCCTTCCAGAAAGCGTCCACCTTTATTTAAAATATTAGTGTCAAACAGGAACAGAGAAAATTGCCAACCTAGACGTACAGCTAGGAATAAAAGCCGCGTTTAAATTTTCTATGTTATATGAATTTTAGTAATTATGTCAATAAGTGTCAACGAGTGGATGAGGTTGTAAGCTCACGTGTGTGAAGGAAAACAATATAATCAGAACGTAAAGATAATCTCGTGTTGTAAAAACGATCCAAAATGTGAAAACGAAAAACAAATGAAAACAAGTCGTTCACCACTGACTGCCGACCTAAACTTTGAACTTCAGTAGATTTTTGTCACTTAAATACCTTTGTTGCAGCGCTGTCAAAGTGGCATAATAGCATAAATAACAATTACAAAAACTGAATCCCAAATAACACTATCGGTTTTTTTTTTCAAAAACGAACAAGCTCCGCATTGGCTGCTCTCCGGGTTGAAAACCTTTTAAATCTAAAGACTTATGTACACTTCTAGACCCGTAATTCAGAACAAAAACTGTGTCACAGCTGTGGAGCGCGCGAACGGTTAGCTGGTACGATAGATATGCCACGCAGTTGTATTTTCATTTGCGGCAGTTACTCATTTTAGGCAAATGCGAAATAAAGTTATATATATTTATCTGATATAAACTTCAAATCACGTTGTCAAAGTGCGCACATATATAATGACAGCGTTTTTTAACACATTAAACAAAATTAGTGTTAGATGTTTGAAAACAACATTCGCGGTTTACAAAACACAGAACCAGTCTTCTCAACTGTTCCCAATACACAACAATTAACATACAGAATTGAGTGTAACTTAGTGCGCTATGTATTAAGCACCGTATTAGTTCCCGTATAATAGAATATAATGGAGGTCTTTGTTTAAATCAAAGGTTATTACGCTCACTGTGCTACGTTGATGTTATGTTCGCGTAGCGGGCGGTGCGGGTGGAGGCGGTGGAGCGCCGCGGCTGGCAGCGGCGTCCGGCGAGCTGAGCGTCGCGCGCGGCGCTGACTTCTGCCTGCCCTGCGCCGCCACAGACTACCCCGCGCCGCACTACACGTACGTCATGATACCTTACTTTTGGGGTAAAACTATGCTTATGATGGTTGCAGCTCGAATGGGTGGCCTTGATTGAGAAGATCGCATCATCATCATCATCACAACAAACCTTCAAAGGGAATACAAGCAGAGCACATAGCCTAGGTTACATTACAGTAATATAAATTTTACATGATCAACTGCTCTTAAAAATATAGTGAATTACAGCATGCGTTGTGTTACAAAAAGTTAAAATAAAATTATGTTAATTAAAAAATAAAATAAATAAAAGCTGATTTGTAAAATCGCAGTTTAACGTACGTGTTCGGATTAATCCCAGCCGCCAAATTTCACGAACGCACATCGCGGCAGAACTCCCGATACCATCCACACGATCTGGATGATTGGCGGTCCACCACTGTGCGATTTAGAAAATGTTTTCTTCCTCGCACGACTTCCTTGTGGAACGATTACCATCAGCTATTTTTCCGGACCGATACGACTTAGGAACCTTCAAGAAAAGAGCGTACTCCTTTTTAAAATGCCGGCAACGCATCTGCAATTCCCTTCCTGGTGTTGCAGTTGTTCATGGGCGGCGTTAGTCACTTACCATCAGATGAGCCGCGTGCTCGTTTGCCCCCTCTCCTATAAAAAAACATGCTTAAGTGATATAGTATTACGTTACTATATACTATACTAATAATGGCTTCTATATTAAAATACTGTTGCACTCTATATAGCCTACGTTACCAATGATAATGCTTTCTCTACAACCACTGTCGAGTGTGTGATGTGTGGAGGAGTTTGCTGATAGATGCAATAGTGAATAATTGCAACTGGATAGGTGGTACCGCGAGCGCGACGGACGGCTACAGCCGGTGCACTTGGCTGCAGCGGGCACGGGGCCGGGGGAGGCGGGGGAGACATCACTGCGAGCGTGGGCCGGCGGGGCGGCGCTCTGCGGCCGCGCGACTCCTGACTTGGCCGGAGCTTGGCTCTGCAAAGCGTACAATGGCTTTGGCGATGCCACGGTACAAATGCGCCTCAACGTGGACGTTGAACTCAACGTAACAGTCACACCTTCCGTTGTGGTAAGTACTTTTCTACTACGTATTATGTAAGTACTTTTCTAACATGTCATTAACACATTGTAGTCCATTGAAATGAAAACTCTTTATTTTGAATTAAAGTTTCGCTTTTATATTAAAACTAGCTAGCTTTGCAGGGTGCAAACGTTGTTTTGCTATATACATTATTTCTAGGAAATATTTTTTAATTTAAAAAATTGCGATTAAAAAATAGGGGTTGATCGTAGAAGGGTGAAAATTTGAAATTTTATGTATTTTTCTATACTAAATCATAATAAAATCAAAATAAAAATTTTCTCAAAAAGAAAATAAAAAATATATTTAGGGGTGGGTCACCCTTATATTTTAGGGGTTTGCAAAATAGATGTTGGCCGATTCTCCGACCAACGCGATATGCACACAAAATTGTATACAAATCGGTTCAGCCGTTTCAGACGAGTTAGGTAACAAACACCGCGACACGAAAAAAAAAATGTAAAATTAAAGCTAACAAATGTATTATAAACCGAGCAGACCAATCCCCAAGTATCGTCAGCTTCTAAAATTATGCACGTGGCAGCGATAATAGCTATAGTAAATAATTGAAATACTATTTTAGTTATATCGCATAACACATCGTAAAATAAATTACTATTAAATTCATGCTTTTTTATTTATTATATTATAACTAAAAATCAACCCCGGCTTCGCCTGAATAGAGTCAAAAACTAACAACGTCTTTTATACACCTTAAACACGATTAATGGCATTTTTAATTTAAGACAGCAAATACCTACCACATATTTGTTAAACAAATCTTGTTTTTGTTTTTAGGATATAATATAGTATAGATTTCGTTGGCATTGCTCAATCTATTTGTAAAGTTTCATCATAATCAGTTAAACCATTCCGTAACCCGGATAGATAGACAGACAAAAAATTAAAATATAGATACATACATGTAATGAAATGATATTTCATTACATGTATATATCTATATACATCTAGCTAAACATAAGCTCGTTATTCATTAAAACAGACCTACATATGAATTTTATATATATATATATATATATATATATATATATATATATATATAAATATATATATATATATATATAAATATATATAGAGTATTTTTGAAACACTCTCGAAAACGAAGATAGACGACAGTACAAACTATACCTTTGATGATGGGTGAAATATAAAATCAATCCTGATGAAAAAAAAATCTTCTTTTCACAACGTTTTATTAGATTTATTCATGCTCCATCATGTTAGTACAGCTAACTGAAACGATAATATCATTAAAAAATTAACTAATTACTGAAACATAAAGCCAGCAGTGGAATTACTGAATTACAATCAGCTGACTAGAGGTCAATGTCGCGCAAAAACGCGCGAACGCCAAATTCGCGCGGCCCGCAACTAGCGGGTAATGCCACAATAACTTATATTTTACAACACTTGTCTAAATAACTAACTTATCTGTTTAAACTAATACTTTGCCAGTGTGCTTGTCTCCACCTAGCCACTTTAATTCTAATTCACACGTTAAATAACCCAAATAACTGGTTCGATTACCCGCTATTGAAAAAAATACTTATTTGAAATGTTAACAAGGTTAGTCATGCGTTTTTATTCATCGTGTAGGTATGTTTATTATTCTCATGTATTTAGTTATGTACCTATTCAGATTCAGTACTAAGTTATATAAAAAATGGTATAAAACAGCTTACCGCTCTAAATCTTACGTGTTCTTATGAAATGCGGCTCAAATCTGGTGAGCGAGGTGGCCAAGCGTGTGGGGTGCTACTCTGCCGATCCAGCGATCATCAAATGACTCGTTGAGGCGCTCACGGGCGAACCTCATGACATGTGGAGGGGCACCATCATGCTGGAACCATGTGCGACGATATTTAGCTAACGATAGGTCGTCTAAAATGTCAACCAACTGTTCATTTATGAAGTTCTGGTTTCGCTGTCCGTTAAGTCGCTGTGGCATAAACACTGGTCCTAATATGCGATCCTTAAATAAACCTGTCCATACATTAACCGACCATCAGGTTTTGTGCCCGGTTTATCGAACAGCGTGCGGGTTAACCTCGTAATACACGTGTGTATTTCTTCGATTCCAGAGACCGTTTCTAGTAAATGTCGACTCATCCGTCCAGATGATGTGCTCAATGAAACCAGGCACACGTTATTGCTGGTCTAATAACCAACGGCAGAAAATTCGCCGGCGGTTGTCATCGCCGGGAACTAAAGCTTTCACTTTGTACACTTTGTATGGGCGCATTCGGTTACGCTTTAACACTTTGTGAACTGCACAGTATGACACACTTGTTCCATTCCGACGCCTTAACAATTTAGCGATACTTCGTGTACCTAGGTTCGGATTCCGGGAAATGACATCTAAAATGCGCTCCTATGAGTAAACAGCCACTTGACTTCCACCTCCTGCCGCTACCCAGAGCAATGGACCGATTTTTCAACACTCGTTAAAATGCTGCTATTTTCAGACGAGAGTCAGCTGGATGTCAAGCGGTCGGGAATTTCTCTCGATAAATTCGTAATGCACGCGAAGCATTCCCGCGACCTTCTCCAAGACACGTTAACATGTTGCCGTATTCGCGAGCACTATAAACGTACGCGTTGGGCATTATAAAAACAAAACAAGAAACTTAAAACGTTACAACAATAATAATATCATTAAGTAATAAATAACAAGTAATAACAACAATAATTTCATAAGCAAAGCAATTGAACTGTCTCTTGCGATAGTCAACACGGAAATGTCTCAAAAACTAAAATGATTAATCAATCCCGCTAAAACAAATGCGCACAAGGTAAAGTCCTTGAAGCACCGGAACCTTCCACACACCATTAAAGCGTTATGTATGTTAAGACATCGCTAACGTTTATTTTATTTATAAGTTTAGTTATCCCTACGACTAGTTTTCTTATGAAATTTAAAAGTTATGGTTGTAATTTTTATTACAATTATACAATCAATTGAACCCTGACGCAACAAGCAGTTCTTTACTACGAAATTATTGAAATTAATAAGCGTACCTAATTGGGTACTCAGTACTCACACAATTATAAACACTATTTTATCGTTATCTTTGATTTCGTTTAAGAAAATAGAAATGAAATAGTACCGAATAATTTAATAAATAAAATTAATTGCAATTATGATCGACAGATGATTAATCTATAAGAATTTATGTAAAATAATAAAATTTTTACTTTATTTTAATTGACTTTCCGTATTTAATCCTACCAATACTTTGAATTTAAAAAGAAGTACGTCAAAATTATTAAAAATAACTTGCAAGTTCTATAGTGATTGCCGCCTTTAATTCTTATATCGCCGGCAAACTAAATTTCAGTGCAACATGACAGCGTTGCCAATTCCATGCAGTGTCTACGCATGTTCTAAAGTACTACATGGTATTAGGCTAATGTTTTATAATATTATAGTAAATAATTATTTTATTGTAGAATCATAATAGGTGTTTTACTAGCTACTTAGAACTTTGGAAGAGGTTGGAATTAAAAATGGATAATGTTTACTTGAGCATTATTTGTTATTTCTATCGTAAAATATAAAGTAGTTTGTAACTAGAAAACTTAAGCTAAGGGTGACACGCCGTCCATTATATCGTCTTGGGTCACACGGAAGCCAGATGTCGATGGTGTGTTGGTGTTACTGCATGCTACTTCATCATCACTTTCATCTTCGCTTGAGCGTCCACCATCAGGTCGATCACATGGTAATTTTTTCGGTATTCTTCCTCAATACTTTTAACTTCACTGCACAATTTTCCCCATTCAACTTCTCCCATCATATTTACCTTTTCGTTCACTAGTTCAGTCATGAAACAATAGATATAAATAATTTTTCTTTCCTTCCTTTTTAAAACCATCGTTGCGAATCGCAAAGTAAGCTGTGTGTGCGACTGTACTTTGGGAGCGAACAAAGCACGGGAAGCAAGAACCAATAGCATGCACGCACAGTAATACTGGTGAGCGTTCCCCCGTCGCACCCCCTTCGTACCACCAATTTGATCGGTAAGTCGCTGAGTGCCCAGGTTCAAGGCCAGCGTTCTTTTTACGTGACGAGACCTATAGAGTTTGGCGCCCGCGAGGATATTGACCTTATTGTCAGTTGATGTTCTTTTAAGATTCACTGCTTATTTTTGTTTATTTTCATGGTTTTTTTCATGAAATTATCGTTTCATTTAGCTGTACTAACATGATGGACCGTGGATAAAGTTAATAAAACGTTGTGAAAAGATGATTTTTTCCTCGGGATCAAATTTGTTTATGATCTTTGTTCTAAGTTGTAGTACCTACTATCATCTGTCTTCGTATTCGGGAGCGTTTCACAAACACCCGGTATATATATAGATTATCTTTATAAAACAAAATTGATGTTTTGTATTTGATAAAAATCGAGCAAAGGTGTTGAGACTAAAGTATATGGTCCGTGCGACACAGGTGGCGGAACCCGGCAGCACGGTGACTCTGAACTGCAGCACGAACGTGGCGGCGTCGCTGTCGTGGCTGCACGACGGCGCGGCGCTGGCGG
Organism: Parnassius glacialis; assembly: GCA_033319125.1. Classification (NCBI taxonomy): domain Eukaryota; kingdom Metazoa; phylum Arthropoda; class Insecta; order Lepidoptera; family Papilionidae; genus Parnassius; species Parnassius glacialis. The sequence continues at coordinate 91,292 of JAVANC010000013.1, read as the reverse complement.
CGGCCGGCGCGCGCCTCGTGCTGCGCGGCGCCGCGCGTGCGCACCGCGGCATGTACCAGTGCGTGGCGGCGCGCGGCCTGGCCAGCGCACACGCCGCCGCCGAGCTGCGCCTTGCAGGTACATGCCACACGTGCCCCACGGCACAAGTGCAATACGAGTACATGCGTTAGAGTTCACTTGCGATACGTACTTCTCATCATACGTGCCGATACGTGTTCTACATCATACGTGTCCCTAAGTGCTCCAGCATACATGCCGATATTTGCTCAATAGTAAATCCCAACCTCCTCCTTTTTTTTTTTGGTTCGTTGAAGTTCGGTTCCGTGAAATTGAAGTTGGGTGAAGTGACGTAGGACAATAACAAAAAATATTTAAATAATATTGGAGATGGAGAGGGCTAAACTCAGGGTTTACCTGCGTGACAGATTTGTGATGATATTCGCAGTAAAACCAGAACAACTAACATAGCGCAACGGAATAGAAACCTGAGGCAGCAATGGGCCAGGCTTATAACTCGGACAACCGACGGGGAAGAAAGGTTCTCACTAGATGGAGTGATGACCTGGTGAAAAATGCAGGAATGCGATGGATATTGGCGACTCATTTTCGTGCTTTGTGGTATTCGTTTTCAGCAATTTGTGGGCTGTAATGATGATGAACGATAAATATACAAATTTTTTTTCTATATAACCTAAATAACATTTTGCATCCAAAAACTTTTTCGTAATTTAATGAAGAATTTTAAGCTGAAGAAGCACAAACAGCTACATAATGTGTTATGGTAAAGTTAATTATAGCATGACAGCGTCACTTAATCACACGTATTCCTCCCCGAATATGTAGCGACGTTGCTTCACTAGCCAGGGAGCCGGCATACTGATTACTTGTCAAAACCAACCGGAATTCTCACTGATTAAGCGAAGTATCTATCCGAATTTTTTCACATTTCAATGTTTAGATGTACATAATTTTAATAAGCAGTACACATGCTTCAAGGTGACAAATATTAAGCCACCGATTTTGTATTTTTCGAAATACTCCGTTTTAATCTCGATACTAGTTTCCGTTAACTCAAGCAAGTCTATAAAAAAAAATACCGATCTTCTGCAACATGCCATACATCATAAATTATAAATCTTTATTTACAACAATCAAGGTACGAGTATAAAAAGTTGTTATACTTTATATAGAACAGTTCGCTAACAATAGCATAAGAATTATAATTTTAAAATGTTAATTTATTGACAATATTATTTATTTATTTATTTACACACAACAAAATACACAAACAGTCTTGTAGTGACTTTGTACAAAGGTTCTACTTATTGCATAATTTGATGAAATATATTCCAACAGACTCACAAAAAAAATATTATACTCGTAAAAGCAAAAACTTAAATCTTAAAAATTATCTAAAAAAAAGTTTATCGACCAAATTGGCGATATATTGAAAATGGGCCAAATTAAGAGTACCTTTAACCGACGAGCGTGTATGCGTAGGTATATGGATGTGGAGGAAGCGAGAGAGGTGTGTCAGGATCGTGCCAAATGGAATTCCATAGTCTCTGCCTACCCCTCTGGGTGACAGGCGTGAGTGTTTATGTATATGTATGTATATCTAAAAAAATCTTTTTTCATATATGATTATATATGAAACAAATGTTTCATATATAATCATTCGCTTAGTAATTTTAATTCTTTAGGTATTTTATTATATATTTTGCACATATATTTAGCCAATTTTTGTTTTATTTAACGAGCCTAGGAATGACATCTGGGGCAAGTTTGTCTGGGTCGCCTCGTTTTCGAAGATATATATCACTTAATTTAACAAATAATGACATATTTAAAAAAAACACGCCAACTTCATAAATTAGTAACAGGAGGGGTAACATACAAAGTCTTTTAAGTAGCGATTTATAGGATTCCTCTGGCGGTATCCAGCATATTGCACGAATACATTTTTTTGGACAACGAATCCTAAATTCCTGTTAGTACTATTACCCCATATTATAATTCCATACCTTAAAATATAGTATACTTATGTGTGATACGTCGGAATTGCTGTTTGAATATTTGTAATGTTTTTGACGTCTTTATATGCCCATATACAAATTTATTAGTTCTACTGCATACGTTATCTATTTGTTACTTCCAGTTTATATCTTCATCTAACGTTACTCCAAGAAATTTTGTACATGTAGCTTCTTTTAGTTTAGTATATTAAATTTAATATTGTGATTTGAATGGATACATTTATTGAATTGTATATAATGGGATTTATCTAGATTAATTTTCAAATTATTTATATTGTGCCATTCTATTAGGGTATCAGTTGTATTATTCATGTCATGTTCATGATTTCTAATTGTATTATTATTTTTATTATAGCCACAATAATTCAAATCAAAGAGAATATAATCACTACGTTTAAGAGGCGGGACTTCCATAGTAAAAATAATTACATGAAATTACGCCAAGCTACTCTACCAACATCAATATATGACATTTAGTTTTGAGAAACAGTGGTGACAACATTGACGAATTACAATAGTGCTATAAATGTCTATTCTCGAATAATTTTATCGATATAACCTTTATCGATATATTGTTTATCGATATTGTTACATAAGAAAAGTTAGATCTTTATACTGAATTATTTATGAGAAATATAAATTTTTTAACGTGTGGATTGAGTAAAAATGCCGATGAGGATAAGAAATCAATGTATTTTACACACAGTAATTTGTAATTATGTCTATACACTTAGGTACAAAATATGTATAAAGAAAATATAAAATATAAAACGCACTTTTATACTAAAAAAAAATAAATGACGACTCCGTAGCGCAGTGGCTAAGCGTTTGGCTGCGGCATTGCAGGACCGAGGCTTCCTTCCCGCACTGAACAATTGTTGCTATGCTGTAAAATAAATAATCTGCGTCTAGATGCTTGTTTTCAACGTTAGCTTTTTTAAGGGTAAAAATATTGGGTTTTAACACTGATTGGATTAAATTGCTTTTATGTGTAACAAATACTATGTACAAATCGCTAGGCTTCTTCACAGAGGTACCTACGTACATACTATTCGCAGAGATCGTTTACTAATTGTTGCTTTCAAAATGAGTGCTCATTATAGCTAATGTTTGTAGATGAATCTGTAAAAAAAAATTATTTATAACCAGGTAATTACAAATAACTTTGAGTTTATTTATATAATCGAATTCTTACCAAAATGTGACTTTAGAGGTATATTATCTTTTGCTACATGTAAATGAAACCTAATTAACATACGCATAATTGTGGAACTTTAAATTAAGTCCACTGAAGAAATAACAGTTCGTTTTAGTTGGGTTGAAATGCAATGTTTGTCACAAATTTGTCTTAACATGTGAATCTTTTCAATTGGTGCATGTGCCAGCTACTTCACCCGTTACTTGCATCTGAAAAAATAATATAAATAAAATCACATTTTTATTGAACAAATAAAATGTTAGCAGTCAGAATTGACTGTGTAGTTTCTAAGTATAGTTCGTTTCGGATTGCCATACCATCGAACTATCAGATTTAGGAAATAGTGTGTTTATGTTTGTGCAAATTCAAAGTCCTAGTCCAAAAGTTGGCTAGTCCAAAAATGTACTCGCGTTAAATATCATATTACTATTAAAGTTGAAATCGCCACATACCTCTCATCATCTAAGGGAAATATTGCTACGAATAGTCTTTTCTTGTTATCATTGTTTCCGCTTCTTGCACCATTTAATTGGAAAGTTTTATAATGCATACTAAATTTCTTAACAATTCTGTAAATGAACAACGGCTCCTATAGCAAAATTAAAAGCAATCTTAATTAATAAAATATATACAAATATAATTGTTTGATTTGACATTTGAACCTATTTTTCATTTGACAATGTCGTCAATAGACATATTACGAAAAGCAGAAAGAAGAGATAACCGTCATTAAAATTTGACCCGAGTATTACATATAATTTTTACTATGGAAGTTGCACCAGCCTGATTCAAATGTCATCAGCGTAAAGAATACATTTTTGATTCGTAATGTCAACAATGTCATTAATATATAATAGAAAAGATTCGGTCCTAATATTCTTCCTTGCGGAATGCCGAATCTATTATATTTGTATCCAGATGAATAAGATATCAAGTTATTACTTTTATCTATTTTATCTATGATAACACATCGTTGTCTGGTTTTTAATTATAGCGATAACCACTGAAGTACTATTCCTCTGATCCCAAATGTGTCTAATTTTTGCAATAATATATTTTGTGAAATGAAATCAAAAGGTCTTCGAAAGAAAAGAAGAAGAATTATGTTATCAGTTGTCTATTTTTTATGTTACTAAGTACTTTTTGGTTTATTTTACTATTATTTTTACTATCGAAAACATGGCAAGCGAGGTCATAAGCAGAAGATGCATAGTATGTGCTGTTATGTGTTAGTGCGAGCCATATGGACTCGTCTTGGCAACATTTTACATGAAAATGTTTTTGGTGGTATTTCAATTCTTTTTGTAAGTTGCTTATGACAATATTTTTTGATTTTGTTAATTTTTTCTTTGTTTTTAGGGTGTACTTCTCTCTCTATCTTTGCCTTTTTTCTTTGTTGGTTTACTGTTTATAATGAGCGATAGATCAGGGCAATACTTGGCTCTTAGGCGATTATATTTAACTGAAGCTCATTGTTGTGTTTTAATACTACTACTACTAAAACCAATCTTTATAAGTTAAACACTTTGCAAATTAGTCACTAGAGAGTGCTACATAAGCCTGCCCTAAAGGGAACATGGATAACCCAATATCAATGAGAGCGTTATTAAAACTTATCCCTCGACTTTTATGTATGGTGATAGCATACGCAACACAGATTGGAAACTATTAATGGCAGGCGAACCCATTATGTACACCATTGTGTTTTTCCATCCCATAGAAGTTATATTTTGTAAATACTTGTCACAATATTTCAGTTTTTAACGAAGTACATAAATATAATAATATTATTCGTATAATATAATAGGTAGGCTGGTGTTGACGAAGTGCAAGGAAAATGAAAATATTATTATGTTAGGAGATTTTAATGGAAGGGTGGGAGTGAAGAGGTTTGGTTATGAAAGGATATTAGGAGCGTTTGGCGATGAAAGAATAAATGAGAATGGTGAAGACCTCCTCACCATATGTGTGGAAAAGAATCTTTTTGTGGCGAACACTTTCTTTCGCCATAAGAGAATTCACATGTATACATGGGAAAGAGGGGATGATAGAAGCATGATAGATTTCATAATTGTGGATGGAAGAATGAGGAGCGCAGTGGTAGATACAAGGGTTTACCGGGGGTCCAACGTAGGGACGGATCATTAGTTGGTCTTATGCCGAATTAATGGTCTATTCAAGCGTTGGCGGCATCGGACATCTGTGTCTACCACTGCGTTACAGCGTATAAGAATAGAGAGGTTACAAGATGAAGATGTGAAAGAGAAGTATAAATGCAGACTGAGGGAAAATATAAGTGTGTTGAATGAATTTTGTATGAATGATTTAGACTTGAAGAATGTATGGAATAATGTTAAGAAAGTTTTGGTGGATACAGCCACCGAAGTATGTGGTGTAAGTAAGAGAACGAATGAAAGGAATAACTAACAAAGGAGTAGAATTAACAGTGGTATAGCCATGCGGCAGCTTTTGCTGTCGCACGGATGGGCCGGTTCGAACCGGGGTGGTACCACGACCTCACAGAAAACCAGCGTGAAGTAGAGGTTTACCTCTGCGTTTCGCTTGGTGAGTGCAGGTGGCCGGAGGCCCTTTTTACTGGAAATGAGGCATTCCATCTTGGTCCTCAAGGGTGACAATGCATCTACATTTTGATTTGGATAGATGTAGATGTCTATGGGCCGCAGCAACCACTTACCATCAGATGGGCTGTGTGCTCGTTTATCACCCTTATCCTATAAAAAAAAAGAAAAAGTAATACTTTGTGGTGGTATGATGAGGTAAGGATGGAAGTTGAAGCAAAGAAGAGGGCATGGCTAGATTTACTAGCAACCAAAGCTGGTAATTCTGGCGGTATGAATGATGAGATTGAAAGAAAAAAGGCAGACTTTAGACGTATAAATAAGAGAGTAAAAGAAGTTCTTGAAAGGAAAAAGCAAGAAAGAATAGATAAGAATGATAGAAGAATATCTGATAACTTTCAGGCAAATATTGAAATGTTCTGGAAGCTCGTAAGAACTGCCAGGGGAAATTCAAAACAGCCTAGAATGAATGCGATACGAGACGAGAATGGCTGCATGCTGAATGATGAAGTTTCGAATTTAAAGAGATGAAAGGAATACTTTGAAAGTGTGTTTAAGAGTGAAGAGTCGTCTGAAGTAAGTGAAATGGAAATTCCGGAAGAAGTGGAAAGAGGTAGAGAAATAAGTGTAGATGAAATATTGAAAGCAATGAAAAGCATGAAAGCAGGTAAGGCAGCCGGATATGATAGAGTATCACTCGAAATGCTAAGGGCTGGAGAGGGAGTAGTTGCAGGCCTGCTGTACACCTTGTTTAATTTATGTTGGGAACTGAAGCGGGTACCGGAAGACTGGTGCAAAGCCGTTATAGTCCCAATATATAAGGAAAAGGGGTCGCAGCAGGACTGTAAAAACTACCGTGGTATCAGCTTGCTTAGCATTGTGGGTAAACTGTATGCTAAGGTGTTAATTGAAAGAGTTATGGAAGAAACTGATGGAAAAATTTAGGATGTGCAAGCTGGATTTAGAAAGGGGATGGGGTGTACGGATCAAGTCTTTTTCATGCGCATGATTGCGGAGAAATTTTTGGCCAAAAACCAGAAAGTTTTTTGTGCGTTCATGGACTTGGAAAAGGCTTATGACAGAGTGAACAGGAACATGTTATGGCAAACACTGACCTCATTTGGGTTGAGCGCTGGTCTGATACAGGCATTGAAGTCTCTATATAGGGACTCTAGTGCTTGTGTCAGGATCAACGGGGCCTACTCGGACTGGTTTGGCATCCATAAAGGTGTCAGACAGGGCTGTGTGGCTTCCCCGTGACTCTTCAACCTATTTATAGACAGTTGTTTGGAAAATTTTAAAGTAGAAGAATGCGGGTTAAGAATGGGTGAGTTAACCGTCAAATGCCTTTTGTACGCCGATGATCAAGTCATACTTGCTTCTTCGGCAGCCGAGTTGCAAATGATGGTTACATTAATGAACAGGACATTAAAAGAAAAGGGAATGAAAGTGAACGCAAGTAAGACGAAAGTTATGGTTTTCGAAAGAGAAGATAGTAAAACGATATGTGAAATAAGAATATAAGGGGAGTTGGTAGAGCAAGTAGATGAGTGTGTGTATTTGGGATGTGTGTTTAGCAGGGATGGTAGATATGATAAGGATATAAAACGACGAGTGAATGCAGGAAATAGAGTGAATGGGACTCTACACTCTATTGTGAAAAGTCAGAATGTGTCCAAAAAGGCACGTATGGCAATTCACAATGCTGTGTTAGTGCCTACTTCAATGTATGGTAGTGAAAGTTGGGTGTGGCAAAAAAAGCACGAGAGTAGAATAAATTCTGTAGAAATGCGATCATTAAGGAGTATGTTAGGGATGAATCTGAATGACAGAGTGAGAAATTGTTTAATAAGAGAAGAGTGTGGTTTGCAAGATGATGTTGTGACCAGGATTAAGAAAGGAATGCTTTGGTGGTTTGGTCATGTGGAAAGAATGAATGAGGAAAGAGTGATAAAGCAAATTTATGTTGCAGAGGTGAACGGCAGAGTCGGGAAGGGTCGCCATAGGCGAAAGTTTATCGACCAAATTGGCGATATGTGTAAAATGGGCCAAATCAAGAATACCTTTAACGGACGAGCGTGTATGCTTAGGTATATGGATGTGGAGGAAGCGAGAGAGGTCTGTCAGAATCGTGCCAAATGGAAGTCCATAGTCTCTGCCTACCCCTCTGGGTGACAGGCGTGAGTGTTTATAAATATAGATTATAGATAATATAACTAAAATAATATTCTGAAACCTGACGAAAGCCCCGTATACACTTTATACCTTAATTTAAATTAAAAAATTAAAAATAATTAATAATTTTTAAAAAATTAATTAAAAAAATAAGGAATGATTTTTTTAAACCTGAAACACTTATTTTTTTATTTTTAGTAAGAAGTCTGTGTACTTGTATAATTTTCCTGTTATTTGTATTTTATTATTATTATTTACCGAGTGACGATGAAGCTATCACGTTAAATGAAAAGACGTATCCTACACAAAGTTCTTTATGCATACATAACTAAAAAAAATATATAACAATTAACATTCTAGTCGCGGTATAATTTTTTTTTAATTTTAATATTAAACAACAGCATGTAAATGCATACAGATTTCACCTGATGAATACTAGAAGGTCAAAGACCCATGGCCCGTGAAGGCGAAGATACTTAATTCAAACGTTTCCAAACTGAATTACTCAAAAAAAAGTAAAAAATCAAGCAAAAATGTACTTACGGCTAACAGTATAAGTCAAACTTATGCCCGAAATTAAAAACAAAAGGAACGCGCGCCGGACCGGGTGTGTGAAAACAAATACAAGCGAAAAATTTACTTTAAATAGATGACTTAAGGCATAATACTCTATGCGCGAAGTGACTAGAATGGGACGGGGTATCGGGAATGTGCATTTTGTCAAAATTCATATTTCTCTGGCACGTGCGACGATAAAGTAAGAAGTAAGTCACAGCCAGACGCCGGCGTCCTTGGAGATGGTTCATGAGTCGCATGACCTAGTTTTCATTTATCGCGTACACGTCCTTTGAGTTTTAATTGTTGTTTTTTTTTTGTTTTGTTGATATTTTGATACGTTTCTTAGTATGTTTATGATAGGACACGTTAATACGATAATAGTAATTGTGATAAGAAGGTGGTGTGATAGTTTGTACAAAATTGGACGCTTCCTTTTACTGTATAGTATTTTTTTTATTTGTGATAGGACACGTTAATAGATAATCATATTTAATAACTTAGTGGTGTCGCTTTTATTTTTTTAAAGGAAAAATGTATTTAAGTTTTAAGATGTCTGTCTCGTATCAATTTCACGTCGTTGGAATACACCGACATGATTTTGATGAACGGAGAATTCCACCAAAACAGGGCCCTGGGATTACGATCATACAGAGAGAGTTATAATACCACACGTGTATGTGAAATTTGATTAGTTTTGATTATTAAAATTAAGTGCATTCAAGATTAAAGTGATAATTTGGATTCATGAAATTTGTGATTTGTTGATAATATCGGATTGCCGTGTAGTAGCGGTTAAGAATATCCACTACCCCATATCTTCCCGTGGGTGTCGTAAAAGGCGACAAAGGGAAACAGGCAGGAGATGAGTAGCAACATCTTCCTGATAACAGCAAAATTACAATATAAAACTGCGGTTGTCAACCCGCTCGCCAAGCGTGGCAACTATGGCAAATATCCCCTACTGATGATAGTAACAAAGAAACAGCCCGTAGTCCCTGGTGGCAACGCTATTCCTGGCTACGGTGACGACCATGGTAACGGCGGGGCAGGGGGTGCTAAGAATCTCCGTTGGAGGTTCGTTTGCCACTTGAAACGACTCGACCTGGCAACATACAACGCACGCACCCTGAGGACTGAAGAGAAGATCGTGGAGCTGAAAGAAGAGATAGACAAGTTACGCTGGCATATTATAGGATAATTAGAGGTCCGAAGAGAGGGAGAGGACACGGAAATCCTCAAATCTGAAAACTTGCTCTATCACTGGGAGGGCGAACATCTGTCCCAAGGAGGTATCGGATTTATCGTCCACAAGTCTCTCGTTAACAACGTTGTAAAGATTGAGAGTGTGTCGACGAGGGTTGCGTACCTTATACTCAGAATCACCAAACGATATTCGCTGAAGGTCATACAGGTTTACGCACCAACCTCGGTACACCCCGATGAGGAGGTGGAGGAAATGTATGAGGATATCTCTAGAGCCATGCATTCCTCAAAAACCCAATATACGGTGTTAATGGGAGACTTCAATGCAAAACTAGGCTCAAGAGAGAACGGTGAGCTGAAGGTAGGGAAATTTGGAATAGGACAACGGAACCCAAGGGGCCAGCAGCTGGCCGACTTCATGGAGAAAGAGGGACTCTTTATGATGAACTCTTTCTTCCAGAAGCGGCCCCACAGGAAGTGGACCTGGTCGAGCCCCGGCGGTTCGACAAAATATGAGATTGACTTCATTATGACGACCAGACGACAACTATTCAGTGGTGTCTCAGTGATCGCGATGGTAAAAACCAGCAGCGATCACCGAATGGTGAGAGTCACACTGAACCTAAACTTTAAGTTGCAGAGGTCACATCTAATGAAGTCAACGCTCCATCCCCGTCGTGCTCTAATCCAAAGTCCCAAAACCTTTCAGCTCGAGTTACAAAACCGTTTTCAGTGCCTAGTAGACTGCAATAAAGTGGACGATATCAATGACAAGCTCGTGGAAACTGTCCATGCTGTCGGAACTAATTTTTGCAGACCCGCCGCAGAAGAACACAAAAACTCTCCGATAACACTCTTAATCTCATGGCTGTTAGATGGGATATGAAGCTGCAGTCTTCAGTAGATTTGACAGCATACACGCAACTGAACAGACAGATTTCCAAGTGCATGCGGCGGGACTTACGCAACCTTAATAATGCTCGTATTAAAGGAGCGATCGAGCGAAACCAGAGCTCCAAAGTCTTTGCTAGAGATCTGTCTGCCAGAAAGAGCCAACTGTCGAAGCTGAAGACCGAGTGTGGCAGCGTCATTTCCGGGACACCTGATATTTTGAGTGAGATTAAGGGGTTCTATGGGCAGCTGTACACATCATCGTTGGAGCCACACGCAAGTGTGAGTAACGATCCAAGAGCGAGTCTTATCCGACATAATTCCGATGATATCCCGGACGTCAGTCTGAGCAAGATTAGAATGACTCTCCAGCACAAAACGGTAAGGCCCCAGGCGAGGATGGAAATACAGCGGAGCTTTTGAAAGAGGGTGGAAAACTGGTACTTGAAGTTCATCAGAAGCTCTTTAATTCCGTCCATCATGGTGGCATTACACCGGAGGAGTGGAGCAGAAGTGTGGTGGTCTTGTTTTTCAAGAAAGGCAACAACGCTCTCTTGAAGAACTACAGACTGATTTCCCTTCTAAGCCGCGTCTACGTGCTGTTTTCCAGCCAGCCTCCAGCCTTCCGAACAAGCTGATTTTAAGAACTATGCTCAATGACCTTAATAGTGTCTCCCAGCGGATAGGATCTTAAGATGAACATGGACAAAACAAAAAGCATGTTTAACGTCCATGTCATACCTATGCCGGTAGTTGTTGGAAGCACTAAGCTCGAAGTTGTTGACAAGTATGTTTAACCGGGACAAATAGTCTGACTAGGTAAGTCCACCTTCAACCGAGAGGTCAATCGACGGATTCAACTCGGCTGGAGAGCGTTCGGGAAACTACGACACATCTTCTCGTTAGACATACCTCAAAACCTGAAAACGAAATCGTACTACAAGTGCGTGTTGCTAGTGATGACGTCCGGATCTGAGACGTGGTCCTTCACTGATGGCCGTATGAAGAAGCTCAAGGTCGCTCAGCTAGCTATGGAGAGGGCTATGCTCGGGGCTTCTCTGCATGATAAACTTAGAAATGAGAATATCCACAGTACAACCAAAATAACCGACATGGCCTAAAGGATTAGTAAGCTAAAGTGGCAGTGGGCCGGCCATATAGCTCGAAGAACCGACAACCGATGGGGAAGAAAGGTTCTCGAGTGGCAGCCTCGTACCGGTTGGCGAAGTGTAGGGCGATCCTCCACTAAATGGAGTGACGACCTGGAAAGACATGCACATTTCTTACCAGGTCGTCACTCCATTGACAGTCGATGGGATGCAGGTGGCTCAGGACCGTGCTTTGTGGCATTCCTTGGGGGAGCACTATGTTCAGCAGTGGACTTATAAAAGGCTGTAATGACTAATGATGATTGGATTAGCATAGCCCTACGCGTGCCTAATAATCTATGTATGGGCAAGTGTAGGTATTATAATTCCGTATGTCGATGTCGCGTGAGCATTGAACGCGGCAGAGCGTCCACGCCGTTGCCGCTTTTACAGGTCACTTCAGGTCAGTAAACTAATATTATCATGGATGATTTATTTCATGTAATTTTTTACGCTAATTATTTTGTTTGAAAGATGCATTTTTTACTTTTTTTGATTATTGCTTATTTTATTATTTAAACAGCTAGCTAGCTATTTAACGTGATAACCTAAGCGCCACCCAGTATAACAAGGAGTAACAAGGAGTGCCTATATCAATTTTCAGACCTCTAACATCAAAATTTGCGGAAGCCTCTTATAAACTTCCATCCCGTAGTTTAAGGAGTTGGGTTTTTTTTTTGTTGTTTGTGTACTAATATTAGCTTACATTCCAAATTTCAGCTTTCTAGGACTTTATAAAGTACCCTAAGAATTATTATGATCATCACTGAGTGAGTCAGTGACGAAATCGGTTTTTAGATATCAATAAAATCTAAATTATAAGACCTATGCAATTGAAACATTTTATATTTAATAAATTTACTACCGATATCAAATCCTGAGAATTTTATCTGTCTGGTGTAATCCAAACCCAAGTTATGAGGATTCATAAAAACGACGAAGCGCTTCGAGAATAGGTAGGTAGTGCTTCGTTTTATTTCGATTGGCTTATCTTGGCGTCTCCCTTTCTCCCTTTTCTAAATAAAGGTTTTATAATTGACAACTTTAGAGCTTCTGTAAATTTTTCTGATGAGTATGAATGATAAATTAATAACATGTGCCAAAATTCTAGTCACATTAATTTCGTCATATCCGTCTGAGTTTTTATTATTTAAAGATAATATTTCTATTTTTACTTCATTTTCCATCATAGACTTTAAGTACATCAAATCATTTTCGAATTTAAACTTAAATAATATTTTACATTTAAATTTTTGTTGAGGTGTGATTTGTGGCCATTTCTACAAAATAATCATTAAAAGCAGTAGCTGTTTCTATAGGATTTGATAATATGTTTTTTTTATAGGATGAGGGTGACAAACGAGCACACAGTCCACCCGATGGTAAGCGGCTGCTAAGGCCCATAGACATCTACATCCATCCTCTATTCCAAATCAAAATGCAGATGCGTTGCCACCCGTGAGGACTAAGATGGAATGCCTCATTTCCAGTAAAAAGGGCCTCCGGCCACCTGCACTCACCAAGCGAAACACAGAGGTAAACCTCTACTTCACGCTGGTTTTCTGTGAGGTCGTGGTACCACCCCGGTTCGAGCCGGCCCATCCGTGCGACTGCAAAAGCTGCCGCGTTAGACCACTGTTAGAATTTTGTAAGAAAGTTCCAATTTTAATGGTGTCTATATTATCCCTAATGTTCAAATTATGAATTTAATTTTTAATAACTCTCCCTGCAGACTTGCATTTTTGTTACTATTATTCATAAATTTAATATTCTCAAATATGACATTCTTTGAATTTTTGATGGTACCTTGTTATAATATCTCTTAAAATGTTATAAGATGGTACCGATGTTAGCTTATTTCTTACTGAAAAGGTTAAAATTTGTGTTATGTTATGATCTGAGAGACGAAGTGGTAATATAGTTGCAGTCGCGTTTGGAATATTACTCACTATGTGGTCTATACAAGATAACTTTCGAGTAGGAACGTTAATATGAGTTTTAAATTGTAATTGTTAGATGAGGTTTAAGAAATTTATTTTCCAAAAGAGTATCCTCTTACTTACTGAGAAACATAAAAGAAAAAAATTACATGTGTTTTGAGTAGGCATAACATATCTGTGGACTTATATCATCATCATCATCATCATTACAGCTCTTCACAAGTCCACTGCTGAACATAGGCCTCCCCCAAGGACTTACATTAAGTATTAAATATGAATATAAAATCTTGCATAAAATATAAAAAAGACGAAGGTAATTTAAGAATACTTCGTAGGCACTTACTATCAAATACAAGCAAGAAACAAATCGCAGTCAAACTCCCAGTGCAATAATCAGTTAGGCGCGAAATAAGATTAATAACGCGAAATAAGATAAACTAGATGTGCAAAGAAATTTGTTACTACTCGTAAAAAAATTATGTATTACTAGTTAGGTATAATGTGATAAGCTGTTAATTATTATAGTAAACATAAGATACTTTAATTTTATGTTGTAAAATGAGTATGTATTTATTTTAGTGTAAATATATTATATATTTTAATATTTTGTGATGTTCATTATTTGTTAGTTTTGTGTAAGTTGTATTAATATTGTATATATTTAACTATTTTTGTGCTAAGATGGACCTAATAGTCCACGGTTTCATTATGTAAATCTAAAGTCTATATATTTCAATAGATTTTGTTTTATTCGTAAAATTTTAATTGTCGCATAAATCTAATAATAAACATAGATTCTTTTATATTTTTTGGCAGTTTATTATAATGTATTGCACTGTCATACAATATGTTTCTTTTGCCGTAATTTGTACGTGGAACGTATAAGCTAATATCATTTGCAATTCTAAGCCTACGATCATGCAATTGTTGTTTTTAGAGAATGTTTTTGGCTGCACACATTTTTGTGTAATATTTTACGTATAATGCAAGCAGGTAAAATACGTATATGTCTGATTATAATGTGGGAATATGATAATAATAAATAGACGTGTACTTCGGTGAATGCTACTGGAGCTCCTCGAAGAGTAGTAATAGGTGAGCCGAATTTGAGCTCATTTTGTTAGTTATAATGAGACCTTACCTCGTGACTTGATATAATCAAGCTATACGTATTTCTTTCGTCCTGCTCGTTTGTCACTCTATCCTATAAAAAAGGCATGCACAATTGGATTTACTAATGGTTTTATTTTCTTATATTTACAACATTACACTTTGAAACAAACTATGTTTACAGATATTATCGCGTTTAATTAACTTACTTTAATTATCGACGGTTTGGGTGCTTTATAGCAAGCCATGGTCACGGGAGCGACTAAGATGTTTGACGTGCCGATGTCATGGTTAGCCCAGTTTATTCAGTTTTTGAATATTAATTTCTGGTTCGATATACGTAGAATGAGCTTACAGTATCGTGAAGTCTTGCAGTGGTATACTTGTGTTTGGATTTATTTTATTAATTATAGGATCCCAAACAGATGGCAACACCCATCCATCTTCTTTATTGAAATTACGATGTTTTTTTTTAATTTCAATAACCTCGCATAATATTCTTGGTAGGAATCGACGTTCTTTCGCGAGAATTTTGTCTATCAAGTCTAATGTAATGGCGGGGACGATCTTGAACATGTTCACAGACTGCAGACTTCCCAGAGCGTCGGTGCATCACGTCAGCTGTATGTTCTTTCACGCGGGTTTAAATAGATCTTTTTGTTTGTCCTATGTAAGAGAGACCACATCGCAATCAAGCTTGTACACTCCTGCATCTTACAGAGGAATATTACACTTGATGGGTGATAAATATTGACCTATCTTCTTCGGCGGCTTGAAGTATGTTTTATTGGAAGCTCGCTTCAAGTATTAGCCAATCTTGTCTGTGACACTTCTGACATAGGGTAGTACAGCAGGCATACGCTCGACTGTGGCCGGCTTTACTCGTCACTGTGACGTAGGCGCGGAACCTGAACCTTGTTGTCTTGCAGTACTTGCTCGACGTGCTGAAGCTCGGCGGCCAGATATTTTCTGTCTCAGATCCCTCGTGCTCTCTGAAACAAAGATATTCCCACGGTAGCTAACTGTGATGGATGGTGGTGTGAATCACTATTTAAATATCGGTTGGTTTGGGTCTTTTTCCTATACAAGAAGAGTAAAACTAAAAACGTCGGAAAGTAAAAAGTTAAATTAATCGCGATAAAATCCGTTCATTTAGGGTGTTATTGCAATTATTACTTGTAGAGGGATTTACCGGAGACGCCGACTCAAATATGGGGTGGTCGGACTACAACTCTGACATTGGTGAGTACAGCAGGCACACGATCGACCGTGGCCAGCTTCACTAGGTCACTGTGACGTAGACACGGTGCCCGAAGCTTGTTGTCCTGTAATACTTGCTTGTCGTGCTGAAGCTTGGCAGCCGAATGTTTTCTGTCACAGATCTCTCTTTAGCTTCAGCACGTCATAATGGTTCCGACTTAAATCGGTAGTTTGAACTTTTCAGTTCAGAGAGGTATAGATACACATGACCAGGTTTTTAATAGAGTTAATTAATGGAATAATAATATTGTTATTATAAATAGGAGGTTAGTCTGCTTAATTAAACCTAGCTAGCAACCATGTACTACCCACCGACATCGCATGGCATTTCATTAGATCGACCTGAACACCATGGCGTGAGAATCAATATTTTAATGGTGTTTAAATTCTTGTTTACGGATGCTGTTACGTAGGTCATCTATGTCAAATTGCACATATAGCTGCAGTTAATAGGTGTAGAGATAGTTCAAGCAATCAATATTATGAGTCATCAAGTTCTTAAACACTGAGAAAATGATAGAAGAAAGTATACCGACTTGAATTACGCCACTTTAGTCCAAGCTGATGTCATTTTACCTATACGTGAACGGACTGCTAACGTACACGAAGATAGGATGCAAACCAATCTAAGACAGTGGGAGCAAAATTAAGATGGAAAGAAATATATCATGATCAACTGCATTAGCCATCTAGCCACTGTTATCTTTTTTTTCATCCATAAATTGTCTTATATAATCAGTGACCGATTAAAACAGTTTAATACTGTATAGTACCACATGAGGAAGTACTGTGTCAGTAGCTTGTGTATCAAGATAGAGGAAGAGATTTACTAATGAACACAGGCTTATAAAACTTTAAAGAGAAGTATTTCATAATAGATGAAATATAATTTATTTATCTATGTAAATATATATTTACGAGAAGCCAAATATTTATTAGTTGAGTCAGAGTTTTTGATTTATTTACATCGCATCATTGATATTAACTTATTCCTCGCTCAAAAACTTAGAACGGAAATGAAAGTCATTAATTTTCATGAGGCTGTCAGACGAAGGACGCTGAAATCAATCAGCGGTTGGTGTTTGTCGCCACGGAGTTCAAAATTTAATCTTACGTAAAAACAACGTAGATTTTGTGTAACAATGCTTACCTAATATTACTTTTCTTTATGTAAGAGATTAATAACACACAATATGTAAATAACAAGAATATTCTTTTTCCTTCAAAATTTCTTATGCTCACCACTACCTATTACTACTACCTCATTGATCAAGTAGTCGTTAAATACGGTTGTTGATCATGAAGTCCCGCATTCGAATCCCGGGTCGGACCAACGTGAGTTATTAGGTTTTACTGACAAGAAATTCTCAGCAGCAGCTCGGAGTCAGAAAGTTGGCGGTGTTTCGCCCCCGTGCCTTGGAAAGCTCGTAAAGCCGAAGGTTTTGCGCCTGATCTCTTTCTAGTCGTGTCGGTTAACTGTTGTCCATAAAACTATGAGAGTAACGAAATAGAGAATGCACCTGAGCTTGCGCATATACTCGGGCACTTTAATCCTGTCATGCGCAGATCGCTAGTCTCGCCGCCGTGATCGAAGTTCGGTCTGGAGGATATCTGGAGGACACCACGGTACGTGGGTAAGTTTTTGAAAGCAGAACCGATTCCCTCGTGCCGAAAATTCCATACTCATTACAAATTTGTTGGAATGGTATTCGGCATTTTCGAATAGGAGATACCGTCATTTATCATTCGCCAGAGCCTAGATCATTATCTAGTTGCACGTGTAGGTGGAGGGAGATCAGGAGCAAGCAAAACGGCTTTACGTGCTTTTCGTACGGGGTCTTTCGGTACGGGGTCATAACACCGCCAATTCCTTATTTGGGCTACTGTTGAGAACTTCTTGATAGAAAACCCAAATTAATGATTTTAGTCCAACTAGGGATGCTATTACAGAATTATATAATAATGCTCAACAGTCACACTTACGATCATACAGCGGGACAGTCTCCGTAAAAGTTATAAAAATCGGTTTAAAATATTCTTTAAAATACTATGACAATTGTTACACATTACTTGTCCACAAGCTTCGACGGCTCCGTGCCTCAGTGCAATCCATGCATATATCCTGCGTCCTCGATGAACGTGAAAATCCTAGTGTGAATATTTTGGCACAATTGACAAGAACAGTCTCTCAGACGGAGGTAACGTTCAATAAAATCTAAAGTTTGTTTACGAATGGTCTGCATTTTTTGACTATAGTACAGAGTTAAGAAGTTTACTAATATGATTATAGTATGTACTAATAATTATTATTATATTATTGATACATATTTTATATATTAGTAAAAAAATAATAGCCATAAAAATAATAATAACAGATATAAATATTGATATTAT
This sequence comes from Parnassius glacialis, assembly GCA_033319125.1. Lineage (NCBI taxonomy): Eukaryota > Metazoa > Arthropoda > Insecta > Lepidoptera > Papilionidae > Parnassius > Parnassius glacialis. Next base: position 72,800 of record JAVANC010000013.1, on the reverse strand, counting down.
TTATCATCATCATCATCATCACAGCCCTTCACACGTCCACTGCTGAACATAGGCCTCCCGCAAGGAATGCCACAAAACACGGTCCTGAGCCACCTGCATCCATCGACTTCCTGCATATCTTACCAGGTCGTCACTCCATCTAGTGGGGGGACGCCCTACACTTCGCTTGCCGGTACGAGGCTGCCACTCGAGAACCTTTCTTCCCCATCGGTTGTCGGTTCTTCGAGCTATATGGCCGGCCCATTGCCACTTCAGCTTACTAATCCGTTGGGCTATGTCGGTCACTCTGGTTCTACTGCGGATATCCTCATTTCTGAGTTTATCACGCAGAGAAACTCCGAGCATAGCCCTCTCCATAGCTCGCTGAGCGACCTTGAGCTTCCTCATACGGCCAGCAGTGAAGGACCACGTCTCAGTTCCATAAGTCATCACTGGCAACACGCACTGGTTGTACAATTTCGTTTTAAGGTTTTGAGGTATGTCTGACGAGAAGATGTGTCGTAGCTTCCCGAACGCTGCCCAGCCGAGTTGAATCCGTCGATTGACCTCTCGGTCGAAGTTGGACTTACCTAGTCGGACTATTTGTCCCAGGTAAACATACTCGTCAACAACTTCGAGCTTAGTGCTCCCAACAACTACCGGCATAGGTGTGACATGGACATTAAACATGATCTTTGTTTTGTCCATGTTCATCCTAAGACCTATCCGTTGGGAAACACTATTGAGGTCATTGAGCATAGTGCTTAGGTCCTCCAGCGATTCTGCCATAAGGACTATATCGTCGGCAAATCGAAGGTGAGTGATGTACTCGCCATTGATGTTGATACCGTATCCTTTCCAGTCCAGAAGCTTGAAAACGTCTTCCAATGCAGCGGTGAAGAGTTTCGGGGATATGACGTCACCCTGTCTTACACCTCTCTGCAGTTGCATAGGTTTCGTACTCTGGTTCTGTACTCGGATAGCCATCGTAGCCCTACTGTACAAGCACTTCAACACTTCGATATACCTACAGTCAACTTGGCACCGCTGAAGGGACTGCAGCACCGCCCAAATTTCGACGGAATCAAAGGCTTTCTCATAGTCCACATACGCCAGACATAGTGGCAAATTGTACTCCTCGGACTTCTGTACAATTTGCCGTAGTGTATGTATGTGGTCTATGGTGCTAAAGCCCTTTCGGAAACCGGCTTGTTCGGGAGGCTGGAAGTCGTCAAGTCTGCGCGCGAGACGATTCGTAATGACTCTCGAAAACAGCACGTAGACGCGGCTCAGAAGGGAAATCGGTCTGTAGTTCTTCAAGAGAGCGTTGTCGCCTTTCTTGAAGAACAAGACCACCGCACTTCTGCTCCACGCCTCCGGTGTAATGCCACCATGGAGGACGGAATTAAAGAGCTTCTGAAGGACTTCTAGTACCGGTTTTCCACCCGCTTTCAGAAGCTCCGCTGTAATTCCATCCTCGCCTGGGGCCTTGCCGTTTTTAAGGTGCTGGAGAGCCATTCTAATCTCGCTCAGACTGACAACCGGGATATCATCGGAATAATGTCGGATAAGACTCGCCCTTGGATCGTTACTCACACTTGCGTGTGGCTCCAACGATGACGTGTACAGCTGCCCATAGAACCTCTCAATCTCACTCAAAATCTCAGGTGCCCCGGAAACGATGCTGCCACATTCGGTCTTCAGCTTTGACAGTTGGCTCTTTCTGGCAGACAGATCTCTGGCAAAGACTTTGGAGCCTTGGTTATTATTTATGGAATTAATAATTTTTATTTCAAACATACTAACTGCCCTTTAAGAACTATGAAGGATAGGATGAGGTGGGATAGAAATAAGACATACTTATATTATTATACTGGCTCCTATCACTTGGTGAATTTTTAGTAATGGCAACCAAAATCCTGAAATCGAAACATTACAATTTAGTTCTTCACTGGTATTAGCTCCAATTATTTCAAAACATCTAGCAAAAATGAAGTAGCCCTTGTTGTGAGTTTGACATCTACCATTCAAATGGACCGTTTTCTCGATTAGTTATTCCGAAAATTAAACTTTAAAAAAAGTAAAAACCCACTACAAATTATATTAAAAAATTCACATAGCCTATAAAGTATAATTTTTGACTAATTTTAGTATACTAAGCGATATAAAACGTCAAGGTAACAACGAAAATGTTGCCTAAATAGTAGCATTCAAATGTTTGCCAAACTTTTTTATTTGAATTTAAATGGGATCACCGTTAAGGTACAAAGTATTAAATAAAAAATGCATTAACATTGGTTCACAATTGGCGAAGATATAGCATAACATACACAAAAAGATAGCAAAATTTTAACAATGGTTACGTAACGGTAACTGTTATATGAAAGTGATTTGATTTAATATGAGTGTAGAAAAGGGACCGATAAATGAAGGAAAAAGGAGGGAGATTGTCTCTTTTGTGAGAATATCATTATGTACAGTTTTTAAAATGAAATGCTTTTTTATGAAAAGAAAGACCTCAGTATACTCGTATTTCTAAAAAATTACGTTTTAAACTTAGATTATGTAAGGATTTTAATGATTCGTATGTTAATGTAGTTTTTATGTAAGTCTATTTATATAAAAATTAATTGCCATGCATTAGTTTCGCAAATACTCGAAAACGGGTATACCGATTTTAATGATTTTTATTCGTGTGTGCTTAAATGGGACCCTAGAAGGTTTATATTTACAATAGGACCCGCTAGGTATCGCTGTTATTGAGCCCCAGATATCAATCTGAAATATAATATACATATATACAAGACTTAAAGTATATCTTTGTAAAAAAATATAATATAGTAAAAACGGTGTTTTTATAGCGAAATACTTTTTATAAAAGGATACCTCAGTAAGTTTTTCTAAATAGATTCGTGTTTTATATACATAATACATAAACGCCTTGCACCCGGTATGTACGGAATAGTAATAACGTTAAGTGCAGTCGAGTGGAAAGGCCTCAGCGCTGTATCTGGCTCGGGCACCATATTACAAAGACAAAGGCGGGCTCTCTAGATGAGTTCGAGTATAATCCCAAACTACACATATAGCATTGTGCTGGTTTCTATTTGTAACTGCCTGAACTTAAGCTGGATTATGGCGATATCTGTAAAATGATATGTGTAAGATACATCTAACACTACCTTTCAGGATATGGAAGTAAAGTTTGTTACAATATTATTTATAGTGAAAGAGTGTGTACTTATGTACGCACGTAGGAAGTTATACTTCTTTAGCGTAACAAAACAAAAAAACTTGAGCGACAATTACCCACTGAAGTTGTCACTTTTAGGTGAAAGTGTGCCCGCGCATCGTATAACTTTATGGTGTCGTTTTTAGCTGTCGGTATGCGCGCGCATCATAAAAATGCACTCTCATCATTTTCCCAAACGCCCCAAAAGAAGTAAAACTTCAAAAATCTCAAATATTCTGCCCTTTTTATCTTTTAAATTCAAAATGCATAGTAATGCATTATTTCAATTGATTTCACTGCGCACGCAAACATTCGTAAGGATCGATCGGTAGGCAAAAATTTTGTTGCCTTTCATCAAATTGAATATGATTTATGATATTCAATTTGGGATAATTTAAATAAAAGTAACAGTGGTAGAGCCACGTGGCAGCTTTGCTGTCGCACGGATGGGACGGCTCGAACTGGGGTGGTACCACGACCTCACAGTATACCAGCGTAAAGTAGAGGTTTACCTCTGCGTTTCGCTTGGTGAGTGCAGGTGGCCGGAGGCCCTTTTTACTGGAAATGAGGCATTCCATCTTAGTCCTCACGGGTGACAACGCATCAGCATTTTGATTAGCAAACGAGGATAGTTGTAGATGTCTATGGGTCGAAGCAACCACTTACCATCAGGTGGACTGTGTGCTCGTTTGTCACCCTTATCCTATAAAAAACAAAAAAGTAGAAGCCTTATTTACGTATTTACAAAACCTGCAATAACGGTTTATCAATGTTTATATATTTGAACTTAAGTTTAAAATTTGGATCCTCTTTGAAAAATAACTCTGTACAGTTTTAACAAGATGACTATACCGCCATTTGTCGAAAATTTTGAACTTTTTCTGTAGTCGCCACTTAAGAAACACTGAATAAAATATAGGATAAGAATTCTAATGTTAACCCGTCACTTCAGGGTAAGTAATATAATACGTATTTTTTATTTTAAATATTAATTTGGCTATAAACTTCGATTTCCCAAACTTTTGTTAAGATTTTGGAAACTCCTGTAAAATTAATTTGTCTCAAAATAAATAAAACAAGTTAATATACAATAAAAAATAAAATAAAAATGTTACGTAGCCAAAATAAATTAAACAAGTAATTATTAAAAAATAAATAAATACCGTAAATATAATATATAATCTCCTATCTGAGTCATATATTTATTTATACATAGCAATGATATTTATGCTTGACTAGCTGATCCCTGCGAAGTCATTCGCATGGAATCAATAATGATTGGATTTCATGAGTTTCAATTTTTTGCGCGGAATCATAATTTTTTCCTAAAATAAAAGTGGCCTAAGTAACTTATAGCCGCCCCGTGTAGTGGCGGGAAAGAATACTCATTACCCCATGTCTTCCCGTGGGTGTCGTAAGAGGCGACAGAGGGAAACTGAGGCAGAGGATGGGCAGCAGCATCTTTCTGATATTAGCAAAACAGCAATTATAAAACTGCGTTTTCCAACGCACTCGCTAAGCATGGCAACTATGGCAACTATGGCAATATACCCCACATGAGAGTAACGACGAGACGGCCCCCAGTCCCGGCGGCCCCGCTATTCCTGGCTACGGTGGCGACCATGGTAACGGCGGGTTAGGGGGTGCTAAGAATCACCGGTGGAGGTTCGGTTGCCACCTAAAACGACTCGGCCTGGCAACTTTTTGCACACGCACGCTGAGGACTGAGGAGAAGATCCTGGAGCTGGAAGAAGAGATAGACAAGTTACGCTGGAATATCATAGGATTATCCGAGGTCCGAAGAGAGGGGGAAGACACGGTAATCCTCGAATCGGGCAACTTGTTCTATCACGGGGAGGGCGACGATCTATCCCAAGGAGGTGTTGAATTTATCGTCCACAAGTCTCTCGTTAACAACGTTGTAAAGATTGGGAGTGTGTCGACGAAGGTTGCGTATCTTATACTCAGAATCACCAAACGGTATTCGCTGAAGATCATATAGGTTTACGCACCAACCTCGGCACATCCCATGAGGAGGTGGAGAAAATGTATGAAAATATCTCTAGAGCCATGCATTCCTCCAAACCCAACTATGCGGTGTTAATGGGAGACTTCAACGCAAAACTAGGCACAAGAGAGAACGGTGAGCTGAAACTAGGGACATTTGGAATAGGGCAACGGAACCCAAGGTGCCAGCAGCTGGTCGAATTCATGGAGAAAGAGGGACTCTTATGATGAACCCTTTCTTTCAAAAGCGGCCCCACAGGAAGTCGACCTGGTTGAAACGGTTGACGGTTCGACAAAAAATGAGATAAACTTTATTATGACGACCAGACGACAACTGTTCAGTGATGTCTCAGTGATCGCGAGGGTGAAAACCGGCAGCGATCACCGATTGGTGAGAGTCAAACTGAACCTAAACTTTAAGTTGGAGAGGTCACGTCTAATGAAGTCAACGCTCCATCCCCCTTGTGCTCTAATCCAAAGTCCCGAAACCTTTCAGTTCGAGTTACAAAACCGTTTTCAGTGCCTAGTAGACTGCAATGAAGTGGACGATATGAATGACAAGCTCGTGGAAACTGTCCATGCTGTCGGAGCTAAGTTTTGCAAGACCCGCCGCAGAAGAACACAAAAACTCTGCGATAACACTCTTAATCTCATGGCTGTTAGACGGGATATGAAGCTGCAGTCTTCAAAAGATTTTACAGCATACAGGCAACTGAACAGACATATCTCCAAATGCATGCGGCGGGACTTACGCAACTTTAATACTGCTCGTATTATAGGAGCGAGCGAGCGGAACCAGAGCTCTAAAGTCTTTGCTAGAGATCTGTCTGCCAGAAAGAGCCAACTGTCGAAGCTGAAGACCGAGTATGGCAGCGTCATTTCCAGGACACCTGATATTTTGAGTGAGATTGAGAGGTTCTATGGGCAGCTGTACACATTATCGTTGGAGCCACACGCAAGTGTGAGTAACAATCCAAGAGCGAGTATTTTCCGACATAATTCCGATAATATCCCGGACGTCAGTCTGAGCAAGATCAGAATGACTCTCCAGCACAAAACGACAAGGCCCCAGGCGAGGATGTAATTACAGCGGAGCTTTTGAAAGCTTGTGGAAAACCGGTTTTAGAAGTGCTTTAGAAGCTATTTAATTCCGTCCACCATGGTGGCATTACACCGGAGGCGTGGAGCAGAAGTGTGGTGGTCTTGTTTTTCAAGAAAGGCGACAACGCTCTCTTGAAGAACTACAGACAGATTTCCCTTCTGAGCCGCGTTTACGTGCTGTTTTCGAGAGTCATTACGAATATTCTCGCGCGCAGACTTGACGACTTCCAGCCTCCCGAACAAGCTGGGTTCCGAAAAGGCTTTAGCGCCATAGCCCACATACATACCCTTTGGCAAATTGTACAGAAGTCAGGAGTGCAATTTGCCACTATGTCTGGCGTATGTGGACTATGAGGAAGCCTTTGATTCCGTCGAAATTTGGGCGGTGTTGAGGTCCCTTCAGCGGTGCCAAGTTGACTGTCGGTATATCGAAGTCTTCAAGTGCTTGTACAGTAGGGCTACGGTAGCTATCTGAGTACATAACCAGTGTACGAAACCTATCCAATTTCAGAGAGGTTTAAGACAGGGTGATATCATCCCCGAGACTCCTCACCGCTGCATTGGAAGAAGTTTTCAAGCTTCTGGACTGGAAGGTATACGGTATCAACATCAATGGCGAGTACATCACTCACTTTCGATTTGCTGACGATATCATCCTTATGGTAGAATCGCTGGAGGACAAAAGCACTATGCTCAATGACCTCAATAGTGTTTCCAAAGGGATAGGTCTTAAGATGAACATGGATAAAACAAAGATCATGTTTAGTGTTCATGCCACACCTATGCCGGTTATTGTTGGGAGCACTAAGCTTGAATTTGTTAACGAGTATGTTTACCTGGGACAAATAGTCTGACTAGGTAAGTCCAACTTCGACCGAGAGGTCAATCGACGGATTCAACTCGGTTGGGCAGCGTTCGGGAAATTACGGCACATCTTCTCGTCATGTATACCTCAAAACTTGAAAACGAGACTGTATAACCAGTGCGTGTTGCCAGTGATGACATATGGAACTGAGACGTGGTCCTTCACTGCTGGCCGGGTGAGGAAGCGCAAGGTCGCTCAGCGTGCTATGGAGAGGCCTATGCTCGGAATTTCTCTGCGTTATAAACTTAGAAATGAAGGTATCCGGAGTAGAACCAGAGTGACTGACATAGCCTAACGGATTAGTAAGCTGAAGTGGCAATAGGCCGGCAATATTGCTCGAAGAACCGATAACTGATGGGGAAAAAAGATCCTCGAGTGGCGGCCTCGTACCGGCGGACGAAGTGTAGGGTGTTCCCCCACTACATGGAGTGACGACCTGGTAAGATATGCAAGAAGTCGATGGATGCAAGTGGCTCAGGACCGTGCTTTGTTGGGGGAGGCCTATGACTTGTGAAGGGCTGTAATAGTGTAAGTTACTTTTGATATAAGCTAACTGCTTATGGCAGTCCCGTCAAAATCGATCTACGCGTTTCGAGTGTTAACTGAAACTAACACACAGACAGGCAAAAAATAATAATTTTAATTTTGTTATGTGTACTTTCATATGCATTTAGTAAAAATATTTTATTTTGATATTACAGACACTTTAATTTTATTTATTTGTACAGATTTTAATTAAATTTGAAGATACCTTTACCTGTCACCTTATCTTAATGACTTTAATCATAATTATGTGAGGTCTATCGATCACCCCCAAATAAATTTTGTAGGAGGCACTCTGAACAAATAGATTTCCGAAAGTGCTATCATTAAATTAAAATCCAACAGCATTCTTAACGTAATTAGCGAGAAACCCGATTGTACTTTTTTGAGGCACTGGATGCATGTTCATGTCCATGTATCCGGTGCCTTGGACAGGCAACCCAGATATATGAACTAATGTTTATTTAATTTACTATCTACTTTTAACAAATTATGGTCTGCAATAAATGATTCATTATTATAATTATATCATTAATATAAGCTATGTTTATGATTTTGTTAATATATTATTAAGTCGGGTCTGTTGTGAGTTACGTTTACACTGATTTATATTATTTTGTTAATATTAAATAATTATTATATTTTCAATATTATTATGAATACTTATACATTTGATATAATTTTAGTAATGAGTAATAATTTTAGTATTAGAATTAATTTGAATGAATGTAATATTACCCTATGATCCTTGCTGGTCGAAATAAATAAATAAATAATAATGTCGAAGTTAAGTGCATAATATCTTTATCGGCATCATATTTTATTTAAAATATTTGCTGAAATTTAATGTTGAGTTATTTTATAACTACTTTTTACGTAGTAGAGCTATGCTGCAGCTATATTATGTAGTATAGTTGTAGCACGAATGGGTCGGCTCGACCGGGGAAGGACCACGCTCTCACAGAATACCAGCGTAAAATAACAGCTACTGCTGTGTTTCGTATGGTGAGTGTAGAGAATCGGAGACCCTTTTTACTAGAAAAGAGGCATTCTATCTTAGTCCTCACGGGTGACAACGCATCTGCATTTTGATTCGCAAACGAGGATAAATATAGGTGTCTATGGCCGCAGCAACCACTTACCATCAGGTGGACTGTGTGCTCGTTTGTCACCCGATCCTATAAAAAAATACTAGCGAATTGCCCTGCCTTCGCATGGATTAGAACCATAAATATTGAAGTGAAACTTCTATAATCACGTTGGACTTTTTTGGGATGGAGAAAAAACTCTGAACTCGAGTGACCGTTTTTCTCAGATACATGAAATAAATGGGAGTAATGTTGTAAATACAACTGATTAAATTTTATAAAATTGATATACTATATAAAAAATTTATTTGTAATATTATCTAAATAATAATAATCTTTTCTTCACGTAAAACAGTAATTCAAAATGTTATTACTATATTAATACGTTAATAAAAATAATAAATAATTTCTAATAAAAATACATCTTAAAAATATTCATTAACAACCACGAAATAATGTTTACAAGTTTGTAAAGCTGAGAAGTTTTCATTTCTGACGTGCAATCCTACGATTGACAGTTATTTGAAATCTTCAAGATTTTCGCATAAAATATACCTTAGAGAGATAGAGAAAAAGAGAGATAGAGAGAGAGAGAGAGAGAGAGAGAGAGAGAAATGCCGGGTGTCATACAATCGATTCATTACAATCGATTCAGCCATTCTGAAGATTAGCTCAGACCGACAGACAGACAGACAAAAATTTTAATGGTTATCCATGCCTTAAAGGCTTGAAAATAAACCTCTCATTTCAATATAAGGCAATTGTTTCTGGATTACGGACACTTCAATATTATTTATATTTTATATGTATACGTATAGATGTATAGATAAATTAAAACCCATCCCCAAAAAGTGAATAGGTATATAAAAACTATAATATTAATGATAGTAATTTACCACTAATTATTATTTATTATATTATTTCTTAAAACAATCTTTAATATAGATAATTCACTGAAAAATTATACCAGTTGGTGCAAACGCGTGGTAAGTCGATGTACCTATAATATTACGCTAGTGTTGAACACAGGTTTTCTCCAATTTTTAAGTTTTAAAGCAGGAAAACATATGCAAACGATAGGTTGCTATGGTAATCCAATGTGAACTTTATAATTTAAAATTAAAAATTTTGTACAGCCGACTTCAATATAGGTTATTTAAGAATAACTCAATAACCATTGGTCTGACCTTCATCAAATTCATATGGGACCACACGAGAACTATCAGTTTTCATATAAAAAAGGAATCATCGAAATCGGTTCGCCCAGTACAAAGTTATGAGGTAACACACATAAAACAAAAAAAACATACATTCGAATTGAGTAACGTCTCCTTTTTCGAAGTCGGCAGAAAATAAGTGAGAGCTCTTCTAATTTTACAAATAACATCCCTAAAATTACAGACAGACGCTTCGATTTCATTTAAATGTATAGATTAGTAATGTGCATATTTTTATGGCATTAATCAATTGTTTGCTCTGTAGTGGCGGTGCAAGTGTATCTACTACCCCATATCGTCCAAGGGGTGTTGTAAGAGGCAACAGAAGTACACTATAACATAATTTAAAATTAAAAAATTTGTACAGCCGACTTCAATATAAGCGACTTCAATATAGGTTATTTAAGAATAACTCAATAACCATTGGTCTGACCTTAATCAAATTCTTATGGGACCACACGAGAACTATCAGTTTTCATATAAAAAAGGAATCATCGAAATCGGTTCGCCAGTACAAAGTTATGAGGTAACACACATAAAAAAAAAACATACATTCGAATTGAGTACAGTCTCCTTTTTGGAAGTCGGCAGAAAATAAGTGAGAGCTCTTTTAATTTTACAAATAACATCCCTAAAATTACAGACAGACGCTTCGATTTCATTTAAATGTATAGATTAGTAATGTGCATATTTTTATGGCATTAATCAATTGTTTGCTCTGTAGTGGCGGTGCAAGTGTATCTACTACCCCATATCGTCCAAGGGGTGTTGTAAGAGGCAACAGAAGTACACTATAACATAATTTAAAATTAAAAATTTTGTACAGCCGACTTCAATATAGCGACTTCAATATTGGTTATTTAAGAATAACTCAATAACCATTGGTCTGACCTTGATCAAATTCATATGGGACCACACGAGAACTATCAGCTTTCATATAAAAAAAGAATCATCGAAATCGGTTCCCCCAGTACAAAGTTATGAGGTAACACACATAAAAAAAAACATACACTCGAATTGAGTACCGTCTCCTTTTTGGAAGTCGGCAGAAAATAGGAGAAACGCAGCAACATCCTTCTGATAAAATTCAAAATGATAAGAAAAACTGCAGTTGTTAAATCAAAATTAATCAAGGCAATTTGTGGGAGAAACCTAAGTTCAGCAGTGGACTTTTATAGGCTGTAATGGACGGAATTAATTGTTTGCTATCAAAATTAACCGAGTTAGCTGTCGTCAGTACTCACAGATCGCATTTTTTTTAGGTTGATGACGATTTTAAATTCTAATCACAAGTTCAATTTACATAAATAATGTACATACATAAAAACCAGTTCTCACTGTCACTTAATCTGCTTCTACTCTTCAAATATTAGTCGAAGTGTAGGGTCAGCAAATATTAGCTTCAATTCCATGGCACGCCGAAATACATTTTTAAACAAGATTTATTCACCAACTACTTCCGGCCACAGAATAATTAATAGATACAGGTCCCAGTAAAGCAATGAATTATAAATCAGCAAGTTTTTTTTTGTTTAAGTCCCACACTGACAAAATTGCAGGTAAAAGCTAGTAACGATTAAATTTGTTTTAAACAATTTTATACAGAATAACGGTGACAAGCGAGTGAAGAGTCTACCTGATGGTAAGTAGGTGCTGTGGCACATAAACATCTACATTTTATCCTCGATCAGGAATCAAAACGCAGATGCGTTGTCCCCTACTAACTACGACTAAGACCGAAAGGCTCGTTACGAGTAAAAAGAACCTCCGGTTCTCTACACTCACCATACAAAATGAATGCTTTTGTGTTTTAAAACACAGCATCATTAATCTGCTATTTTACGCTGGTATTCTGTAAGACCGTTGTCTTACCCCGGTCGAGTCGACCAAAGTATAGCTGCAGCGTGGCTCTGCCACGTATTAATTTATAATTGATATTTAATTAAACGGATGTCTGCTGCCAGATTAGTAAGTAATTAACAACAATGTAGAGTAATTGACAACTATGAGTAAAGTTTAAAGTGGTTTATCGATAAAAGAACTATATTATCAATAAACCGCTTTAAACTAAGTTTTAGCGACTATTCCTAAAACTATCTGCGATACGTTTAAAGTATAACGTTTAAAGTAAAAATTTAAGGTTTAATAGAATGAGGCGTTTCTTTTCGGAAATGCTTAAATGTATATACTAGCGCCTAGGCTTCACCTTGGTAGGATCTAATAGGTCGGGGTAAAAGTTTCTTCGTATTTTGTTTGCATAAAATTGAAGAAAAATCTCTTTGGTTGTACTGTTTGTATCTGGCTGGTTTAAATATATATCAATACATACAGTATATAAAAAGTAAAAAAAAAACCGTTTGCCGCGATTTTTCAATTGTTTCTCTGTCCGCCAAAATGAGTGAAACTAACGAAAAAAATCGATACATTGTGAAGTTTTATTACAAAAAAGGGAACCGCGAAAATAATTAGTGACGTTTATGGACCTAATGCAGTGTCAGTAAGAGTAGCACAAAGTTGGTTCAAGCATTTTCAGTACGGAAATTTTGATGTCAAAAAGGCTGTTCGCTCTGGTCGATGGTCTGGTCATATGGATAATATTGATGCCATTTTTGAAAAAGTGGAGCAAGATCGACATATTATTAGTTACAATTTATCTGAGGGATTGAAGATTGATCGCAAAACGCTCGATATTTGGGTACCACACGAGCTCACTGAAAGAAACCCAATGAATCGTGTACTTATTTGCGATTTTATATTGAAACGTAATAAAACCAAACCATTATTGAAAAGATTGATCACTGAAGGACGTGCGAATAAGATCATGGTCAAGGGAGAGTCAAGCTCCACAGACTATAACGACCCGTTAACATGTAGTAAGGTGTTACTGTGTATGGTGGGTTTGGGAGGGCGTCGTTTATTATAAGCTTCTACCGCTGGGCAAAACCATCGATTTGGATCTCTACTGCCAACAACTAATGAGACTCAAACAAGAAATTGGGACAAAATGGCCGGAATTGATCAACAGAAAAGGAGTGGTCTTTTATCATGATAACGCAAGACCACACACATATTTGGCCATTCAGCAAAAACTGAGAGAGCTTGGTTGGGAAGTGTTAATGCATCCACCATATAATCCTGATCTTGCACCCTCAGATTTTCACCTGTTTCGGTCTCTTTAGAATTTTCTTTGGGTGTACTGTTACATCAAGTGATGAATGTCAAAACTACTTGTCTCATTTTTTGATCAAAAATTTCAAGATTTAGCAATGGTATTATATCACTACCTACAAGATGGCAACAAGTTATCGAGCAAAATGGCACGTATATTATAATTCAACGTAATTAAACTTTGAAAAAATATATCATATCCAAGGCTGACAAAGCATCTGTCTATGGGCTACAGCATCTACTTACCATAAGATGGACTGTATATTATTTTATCATTCTTACTTGTGTAAAAAAATAAATCACGATAATTTTTCCTGACTTTCTAAATTCTAGCTGTCTAAAGACATAACCTTATTTGTTACCTTGGTTTCCTTCTTTATTTAACAAAACATAACATTCATTATGAGTGTATGTAATTGTATTGCTGAATCATTAAGCAATTTACTAAAGCACTTTTTCAGTCAGTAGACGTAGTTTTAAGTCCGTTCAAAGGTCCCCTGTAAAGTGTTAGAATGGAATAAGATTAATTAATCGAGTGAAATACGTCAATAACGCAAGTCGTGCGCAGAAGGGTGGATGTGGGACGGCCTTGTGGTGAGCTCGCACAGCCCGCATGATGGGTCAGTAATCATTAAGAAGGTTTCATGAATAATTACACTGAAACGACTAACGTTACTTTGCTTATATGTTAAGGGTAGAATAAAGGGTATATAACTTCAATCTGGGAAGTGCACATAAATGTATAGGTATTAAACGGAAAATTGACCTAATTGGCGATGTATTGAACATGGGCCAAATTAATAGTAAACATAACTCACAAAAATGTTTTTGTATATACATGGACTAGCTGTACCCCGCGACTTCGCCCGCGTGTAATTTGGTTTTAATTTTTTTGCGCGGAACACTAAATATTTTTCTAAAATAAAAATAGCCTAAATTACTTCTTATAATATCAGCTATCTGCCAGTGAAAGTCCCGTCAAAAACGGTCCAGCCGTTTCGGAGATTAGCCGGAACAAACAGACAGACAGACAGACAGACCGACAGACAGACAAAAAATTTAAAAATTGTGTTTTTGTTATAAGTACCGTATATACTTTCATATGCATTTAGTAAAAGGTTGCTATTTTGACATTACAAACAGACACTTCAATTTTATTTATTTGTATAGATGTGAAAGAAGCGAGAGAGGTGTGTCAGGACTTTGGCAAGTGGAAATCCTTAGTATCTGCCTACCCCTCTGGGGGACAGGCATGAGAGTTAACGAACGTATATATATATTAAGGATACTGAATGGTGGGTTTCGTGTTCATATACAACCTTTGATATGTTTTTATACGTAGTAGAGCTATGCTGCAGCTATATTAGTAGTATATTTGTAGAATGAATGGGTCGGCTCGACCGGGGAAAGGTCACGCTCTCACAGAATACCAGCGTAAAATGGCAGCTTAACGCTGCTGTGTTTCGTATAGTGAGTGTAGAGAACCGGAGACCCTTTTTACTGGAAATGAAGCATTCCATCTTAGTCCTCATGGGTGACAACGCATTTGCATTTTGATTTGTAATAGAGGATAGATGTAGATGTCTATGGGCCGCAACAAACACTTATCATCAGGTGGACTGTGTGCTGGTTTGTCACCCTTATCCTATAAAAAAATATATACCTGTAACTACCATTTGTAAAATAAATAAATTATAGTTTTGAGATTTACAATAAAGCTGCACCGTGACTCTCCACCTAAAAACTTTTACTATTTAAAGTAACAATTTTACGCGAAGTAACGCCTTATTCTTCATTAGCCCCTAGGAGCTCAATGCTAGAGAGAGACCTTTCATTGTGGGAAGGATATACCATCATGTTTGTAAGGCGATTGACAATTGCAGCACCAGACGTCTCGCAGCTTGGATGCTACTGCTCGACGCCGGTTTTGATATTTTCCGTCCAGCATAAACGAGCTGGTATCCTTCACCCATTTCCCATAGTCGCCTCGTAGGACACACCCGTAATGGATGATAAATACCATTATTGTATAAGTCACAAACTGTAATTCGGAAAAATCACTTACCAACTTCTAGAGATTGTCCATCCTTTCCATCCTTTAGAGCCTATAAAAGTCCACTGCTAACATAGGCCTCTCCCATAGATTGTCTTGGAGGAATTTCGTCATAGTTGCCACGCTTGGCAGCTGGGTTGGCATCCGCAGTTTTTTATTATTTGAAGTTGTTTTCAGAAATATTCTGCTGTGCCAGTTTCCCTATGTCGCCTGTTACGACACCCACAAGACGACATAGGGTAATATCTATTCTTCACAGAAATCTAAATGTCTTATTTTTTAGATTTCTGTGCTATTCTTACACCGCCGCCACACGATTGCTAGATGTTGCATTAATTATCAACAATTTCATCGTTGCACATATTTTTCGTTACAGTATTGTTGCTGAGATAGGAATTGCGGGTACATTATTATCTTCATATTTAGAAAAGCGTGTATGATCAGTAACTATATGAAAATTGAACGAGCTTTTACTCTTTAACGGATAGTAGTATATAAATTGCACGTCTTGCTTGACTAATGGATGTTCTTGCTCACCCACCAGGTGTCGGACGGTAGCTAACAAATAGCGGTGCACACTGCACTCGATGGAGCCGTTTGATTTACGAGCGAAATGTCCTTGCTGCCACTTTTACTTCATTTTTAAAAATATAGGGGTAAATTTAAAATTTATACGCTGTGGAGCCATGCTGCAACTATATTTTGGTTGTAAGAATGGGTCAGCTTCACCGTGGAAGGACCACGCGATCACAGAATAGCAGCGTAAAATTGTAGCTTAATGCTGACGTGTTTCGTATGGTGAGTATAGAGACTCGAAGACCCTTATTACTGGAAACGAGGCATTTTAGTCTTCAGTTATGACAGTGTATTTTGATTCTTATCTAGGACAAATATAGATTGAGAGTTTGAGAGAGTCTATGGGCCTGAGCATCCACTTACCAACATGTGGACTGTGTGCTCGTGTGTCACTCTAATTACATAAAAAAAATAACAATGGCACAGTAAAATTTTTGATCAACAACACTTTCACAGCTTACATACCGAAAGTGTAATTATATTAACAATTTGTTTTTTAATCATATTAGGACTTAAAGTTAATGTTGTAAGACTGAACTTCGGAACCCTTACGGGCATTGGTACGGCAGCGAGCGGTTGCAAAAAATTGACTAGGATTACGCAAGTACGTTTTAGTTATGAATGGGGTATTTATGGATTTATGGATATAAATGGATTATTTACCTACGAATAATTTAAAATTAGAAATTTTGTACAACGGACTTCAATATAAATTATTAAGAATTACTCAAAAACTTATAGGTCAGACCTCGATGAAATTTATATGGGACCACATGAGATGCACTAGCTTTGAAATGAAGAAAGAATCATCGAAATCGGTTCACCCAAACAAAGTTATGAGGTTACACACATAAAAAAAATGCATACAATCGAATTGAGTACCGTCTCCTTTTTGAAGTCGGTAGAAAAGATATATCCTATTCAAGAAAGTGAAAACTATTTACTTATGATTGTCCCTATTTATTACTTTTTTATTGCGTAAAACTAACTCAACATTGTGCCTCGATTACATAGGCAATGACGAGATGCAGAATTAACATAATATTATTATAGCAGTAAGCCATGTCTTAGTTTGATTAGCCATGACCATGCCTTAGTTTTCCAAGAGGAAACTTATTTGATTTTCTTATTCTTTGCCAACCACTTGGAATTGGTTGTAATGAGTTTTTAAAAGTATGAAAAATGACGTATTTCTTGAAAAATAAGCCTGCTGCCTCATCGCTACTACTAGACAGATTAAGGTTTGGGTTGTACATAATATGGATATTTCACCATCACTCGTTTTTTTTAAATCATTGCATCATTAGTAAAACGCTCTTCTTTCTCTTTCTTTTTTAATTAAAAAAATACTAGCAATGCTATTCTCATTGGTAATATTGCCTGTAACTACTCGTGACAAGCTTAAAACGTTTGTATTAGAAGTGGTCCACGACAGTAGTCAAATAGCGGATTTGAACCCACTACCATTTTGAGTTTGTGGTGCGGAACCTTCTATTAGGTAGCTAATCACTAATGATAAAATATAGGTTTGTAAAATTCTTTTAAATAATAATGTTGTTTTTAAGTGTTGTAACTTTAAAACTACGATTAACGACAACATTGGTCTAATGAGATTGAGGGACCGAACAATGACCGATGAAAGCACCGAAAACCAAATACAGTTGGTCAAGCGCTTTTTGGAAGTTGTGGTGTCTCTTGATCTCTGTAATTTAGTATTAAAATATTAATTGAATAATTTTTAATTAACAGTTAACAGATTTCTACTATCAATTAGAAATTGATAGATAATAGTTAAGCATTAATATAGACTCTTGCATACAACATCTGCGGTTAAGTTATCTACCGGTTAGTTTATCTTTACTAATTGCAATAATGTATTTATATTTAAAAAAAAACTATACAAAGTCTCACACGTTCACATATTGTGAAAAATCAATTCTATAGTTTTTAACAACTCGTTAAATAATTCGTAACTGGGACAAAAGGCATTTGTTTCATGTATACGCAAATAATGACATAAAGCTGGAACAGATTGCTTACTCGTTGAGAAGGTATAATATGCCAAGCGGAATAGCAATATCAGAGAATGCAGTCGAGCGGATAAGCACGAGCAATATGCGGATACAGACTCAATTTCAAGATGGATTCGTCTATTGTTTTATTATTTATATTTGGAGAAGTAGGAAAAGAAAAAATCAATGTAGCTCTAACAAGTTTTAATATTTTGTTTTGTTTCTTACCTTAATTAATTACTATGCCTAATAATTATTCATAGTATAATGTACGCTTTGCATTGTGAAGAGGTATGACTTGTAGTATTTTAATTTGACTCATTTTCAATTCCTACGTTTTGCGTTCTTCACAGCACCAATGCTTACGGGGGACTTATGTGTTAGATGTTGTGATGTTTGTGATGTCATATTTGACCCAGGTTTCCTTCATCTTTTAAATTTTCGCAGAACGAACTCACTGCGTCACGAGTTTACAGTATCTTGAAGTTTTGTAAAACTACTGTGAGCTTGGGTTTGGATTTAATTTTATTAGTTTTAGAATTCCTGGAAGATGGTAGCACCATATCCTCTGTTAAAATTAAAATGTTCTTAATTTCAATGTATTCGTTAATCGTCCTTGGAAGATATCGGTTTTCTTTTGCAAGGAGTTGTGGTCTATCAAAGCTGATGTACCTAACAGTAGGGAGATTTTGATCATGTTAATATAATAATGCAGACGTAAAAAACGTAGTCAGAATTAATCAAAAAACAGGTCAAATTAAAACGCGATAAAATTCGTAAAATTTGTTTTATTCAATCTCTGCAGTATTCGTGTAAATATAAAAAAATCACTATGAAATTTTATGGTAAAATTACGAATGGAATGGAAATATATGGATTTATCAAAACTAATTCTTAGAACAGAGGCACTATCTATTACAGAATAAATATCTATCGACATATATAATGGCAATGCCTTAAATATATAAAACACATAAATTATTAAAAAGTAAAGATCGACCTCCGATTAATGATATCTTACTTTACTTAACGTAATTATTATTATTTAGCACTTGTAAAACTACTTCAGAAAACAGTTGCCTTATCGTCCCTTATTTTTGTTGTGATAAGATACAAACAGACCACGTACAACAAGTGTAACTGGAATATTGTGCATCACATGAAGGGCGAATAAATTTCAATCGACAAATAGTGATGTTACATAACATACAATAGATAATAGATAAGGTTTATTCTTCTCCTTCTCGAAATGTTAACCTAATCTGTGAGCGGTGCACGTTGTCGATGAACGAACTAAGCTCTGGTGTCCTACAATTTATGTGGTAGAGCTCCTTACTTTACTAGCATTCCTTTACTTACTTACTTTCCTTACTAGGTGGTAGAAATCCTTTTCTTCTAATGAATCCTGGGTAGGTACCATCCCCTTTACAATTTATGCCATCAAATAGTGCAATGTTGTGTTCCAATCTAAATAAAGAGCATGTATTACACATTGTGAGGCTTCATTCAATCTTAGTGCACAAAGGTGACAAAGCATATGCAGCCTTCTTTAATGGAAGTTGATTGCAGGTGTCCGTAGACTGCAGTAGCTACTTATCATCAGGTGGATTGTTCGTTCGTCACTTCAGTTTTATTAAAAAGAATATGGAGACCAATCGAAAATGTATAACGAAATTTTACATTTAGCCTGTGTAATTCTTAGCTAGTTGATAAGTACCGAGGGGATATTCACCTTGCGTGAATCTTTCGCCATCAACAAATTTTGAATTATGTTACAATATGTAATATGTGCCGTGTAGTGGCGGTCAAGAATATCCACTACCCCATATCCTCCCGTGGGTGTCGTAAAAGGCGACAAAGGGAAACAGGCAGGAGATGGGCAGCAGCATCTTCCTGGTAACGGCATAAATACAATAAAAAAAAACTGCGGTTGCCAACCCGCTCGCCAAGCGTGGCAACTATGGCAATATACCCCCCCATGAGCAATGACAATAATAAACGGCCCCCAGTCCCCGGCGGCCCCGCTATTCCTGGCTACGGTGGCGACCATGGTAACGGCGGGGCAGGGGGTGCTAAGAATCTCCGGTGGAGGTTCGGTTGCCACCTTAGACGACTCGACCTGGCAACGTACAACGCACGCACCCTGAGGACTGACGAGAAGATCGTGGAGCTGGAAGAAGAGATAGACAAGTTGCGCTGGCATATTATAGGATTATCCGAAGTCCGAAGAGAGGGGGAGGACACGGTAATCCTCGAATCCGGCAACTTGCTCTATCACCGGGAGGGCGACCATCTGTCCCAAGGAGGTGTCGGATTTATCGTCCACAAGTCTCTCGTTAACAACGTTGTAAAGATCGGGAGTGTGTCGACGAGGGTTGCGTACCTTATACTCAGAATCACCAAACGGTATTCGCTGAAGGTCATACAGGTTTACGCACCAACCTCGGCACACCCCGATGAGGAGGTGGAGGAAATGTATGAGGATATCTCTAGAGCCATGCATTCCTCCAAAACCCAATATACGGTGTTAATGGGAGACTTCAATGCAAAACTAGGCACAAGAGAGAACGGTAAACTGAAAGTAGGGAAATTTGGAATAGGGCAACGGACCCAAGGGGCCAGCAGCTGGCCGACTTCATGGAGAAAGAGGGACTCTTTATGATGAACTCTTTCTTCAAGAAGCGGCCCCACAGGAAGTGGACCTGGTCGAGCCCCGACGGTTCGACAAAAAATGAGATTGACTTCATTATGACGACCAGACGACAACTTTTCAGTGATGTCTCAGTGATCGCGAGGGTGAAAACCGGCAGCGATCACCGAATGGTTAGAGGCACACTGAACCTAAATGTTAAGTTGGAGAGGTCTCGTCTGATGAAGTCAACGCTCCGTCCCCCTCGTGCTCTAATCCAAAGTCCCGAAACCTTTCAGCTCGAGTTACAAAACCGTTTTCAGTGCCTAGAAGACTGCAATGAAGTGGACGATATGAATGACAAGCTCGTGGAAACTGTCCATGCGGTCGGAGCTAAGTTCTGCAAGACCCACCGCAGAAGAACACAAAAACTCTCCGATCACACTCTTAATCTTATGGCTGTTAGACGGGAGATAAGGCTACATTCTTCAACAGATTTGACAGCATACAGGCAACTGAACAGACAGATCTCCAAATGCATGCGGCGAGACTTACGCAACTTCAATACAGCTCGTGTTGAAGAAGCGATCGAGCGGAACGAAGGCTCCAAAGTCTTTGCCAGAGATCTGTCTGCCAGAAATAGCCAACTGTCAAATCTGAAGACCGAGTGTGGCAGCATCGTTTCCGGGGCACCTGAGATTTTGAGTGAGATTGAGAGGTTCTATGGGCAGCTGTACACGTCATCGTTGGAGCCACACGCAAGTGTGAGTAACGATCCAAGAGCGAGTCTTATTCGACACTATTCCGAAGATATCCCGGACGTCAGTCTGAGCGAGATTAGAATGGCTCTCCAGCACCTTAAAAACGGCAAGGCCCCAGGCGAGGATGGAATTACAGCGGAGCTTCTGAAAGCGGGTGGAAGACCGGTACTTGAAGTCCTTCAGAAGCTCTTTAATTCCGTCCTCCATTGTGGCATTACACCGGAGGCGTGGAGCATATTATTTCATTTTGTAAATTTATTTAGTAAACAAACCATGACGTTATTTTTAAGTAATCTAGTATAAATAACAGAATTCAAACGAAACACAGACCAAAATCGTGCTTCAGACTACGGTAGCGACACAAGGATGATTTACTACGTCTTTATATTCAGCTACTGTGACAAATGGAGGTCTATTTCTTTGCGCTGTCACTTATCATTGTCAATTCTCACTCGTTTTACTCAATTTTCGGTCGGTGCATGTTTTCAATATCCTTTGACATTTGATATATCTCGGGACTCTGATGAATTTTGATTGTAAATTAATAGAATTAAGCGTTATTTAGCTGAGTCAATTAGCTAATATCCGTTGGAGTAATATATAATTTTTTGGGGTTGTTATAAGTTATATTATTTTATATACTATATCAATTATATTATTTTATATACAGCTCGCACTATCAGATCAACCACTAAGAATAACATCGCTATAGCTTGAATAAAATGCGTAGATTTAGCCCAAAAATTAATACTTATTTACTTATCGTCACGCACAATCCCTGACGGGGTAGCCAGAGAGAACAGATCGCCAAGTGTCACGATCCTTACATACCTCTTTCGCTTCTTTCTGATTCATTATCTTCTTCATACATGCACGTCTAGGTATCCGAGTACTCTTGACCCTCCCCTCTTCGAGCAATTTGCTCACATGGTCTTCGAAAGTTAGTCTCGGTCTACCTCGACACCTTTTAATATTAACTTTCGCGCTATATATTTTCTTCACCATTCGGTCTTCACTCATTCTCTCAACGTGCCCAAACCACCGAAGCACGCCCTTATCAATTTTTGTGATAAGGTCATTTTTCAAACCTGCCATATTACGAATCTCTTCGTTTCGCTTTCGGTCGGCCATGGTGACGCCGCACATTTTACGAAGAGATCGCATCTCCACTGCATTCAACTTGCTTTTATGCTTCTTCTGGCATACCCAGGTTTCGCTGCCATATAACAATGTCGGTAACAACACTGCATTATGTATTGCAAGGCGTGCACTCTTCACTACGCCTTGCCTTTTGACTAACGCAGTCAGGGCACCATTGACTTTGTTCCCAGCAGCGACACGCCTGTCCGCATCTAAATCACATCTTCTATCCCGGCTAAAAGCACTCCCCAAGTATACAATTTCATTTACCTGTTCTAGACATTCCTGATTTACCCATATTTCACACTTCGTTCTCTCTTCGTCCCTTTCAAATACCAGAACCTTAGTTTTATTAGCATTCAAGCAGAGATTTAATTTCACATTCCTCTTTCATACACGTGACTAATGCGTGCAGTTCTGCCTCTGATGGTGCAATAAGCACTGCATCATCAGCATACAGCAGACAATTTACTTTAATGTCACCCAATTTCACACCCAAACAGCTATCTTTCAGCTTCTGTAAACAGCTGTCGGGATACAGTATGAACAGCCAGGAAGACATGACACAACCCTGTTTTACGCCCGTTTGGACGCCAAACATGGGTGACAGGTCATGCCCTACCCGCACACAGGCTTTACAGTCACAGTAAAGTGACTGCACAGCCCTTAGCAATCGACCATCCACACCATACCCCGGCAACAGTTCCCACATTTTCTTCCTTACAACCTTATCAAATGCTTTCTCAAGATCCACAAAAGCACAGAAAATCCTCTGGTTAGCAGCCAGAAGCTTTTCCGTGATCATGCGGAGAGAAAACATTTGATCCGTGCATCCTCTTCCAGATCTAAATCCGCGTTGTGCCTCCCATAGAAATCTTTCCGATTTCTCTTGCATCCTACGTGTCAAAACTTTCGAGTAAACTTTACTTGCTAAACTGGTCAAGCTGATCGCCCGATAACACTCGCACTCAAAATGTGAACCTTTACCTTTATATAAAGGCACAATGACTGCGGATCGCCAATCATCCGGGACATCCCCCGTCCTCCAGCACAAATTGCACAGCAGATGAAAGCTGTCCCAGACGCGAGGCCCACCATACTTGACCATTTCAGCAGTAACTCTGTCTAGTCCCGCAGCCTTACCACATTTCAGACTTCGAATCGCACGTTCAATCTCTTTCATACTGATGACCTCAGCGTCATCGAGGCCCGGGTCTGGCGTACCAGTCTCGGCGTCATCCCCGGATCCCTCACTAAAATCATCACACGCATACATTTCTCTATAAAATTCGCTCCATCGCTGCATGATGTCCGACTTTTCTGAGAGGACGTCATTAGTTCTCGAAAGCACTTTGTTCATTCTTAAGGCCGTCGCACCACTTCGGGTCCTTCCAACCTCTTTCCAGAAGAGTTTGGAGTTCTCCTTAAAGTTAGGCGACAACCATTCGTCCGCTTCCATTCTACACCTTTTGTAGTGTTATGCAACTTACATTTCATTGTACACTAATTCTCCATTCTGCTTTGATATTCTGCATTCATATTTTGCATCACTTTATACTATTTTTTTCATTCTGTTTTTGATTCTCTGCATTTATATTTTGCATCACCTTTATTTATATAGGATCCTGTAACGTTTTTACACAATAACATATCATTTTACTTTTTTTTGCTTGCCGGTACGAGGCTGCCACTCGAGAACCTTTCTTCCCCATCGGTTGTCGGTTCTTCGAGCTATATGGCCGGCCCATTGCCACTTCAGCTTACTAATCCGTTGGGCTATGTCGGTCACTCTGGTTCTACTGCGGATATCCTCATTTCTGAGTTTATCACGCAGAGAAACTCCGAGCATATTTATTAACTGTTAAATACTTTTCTAAACATTTATTAACTATTAATTTGTATATATGTATAAATACTTTTCTAAACATTTATTAACTGTTAATTTGTATATATGTATAAATATAACGTGTAATTTGTA
This sequence comes from Parnassius glacialis, assembly GCA_033319125.1. NCBI lineage: Eukaryota > Metazoa > Arthropoda > Insecta > Lepidoptera > Papilionidae > Parnassius > Parnassius glacialis. The sequence goes on along the minus strand of JAVANC010000013.1, from coordinate 48,451 downwards.
TATATGTATAAATATCACCATCATTTTCACCTTATTATTTTAATTTCTTTTAATTTGTTTGTTTGTTTGGTGTTCCAGGGTTCTTCAACTTCATAGCGACTATGCTTGCTTAAGAGTAAGTTCTTTATCTTTATCTTCACCTGGGAGCAGCTGACTACTCCCTTAATTTTTTATCTTTACTTAGGAGCGGTTGACAACTCCCTAAATAAGCCTAAATGTCCTTTCGAAAACACACTTCTAGAGTGGTGTCTCTTCGAATTTTTTTATCTTCACTTAGGAGCGGTTGACAACTCCTTAAATAAGCCTGAATGTCCTTTCGAAAACACACTTCTAAGAGTGGTGTTTCTTCGACTAATTTTTTTTTCCACACAGGAGCGGTTGACTACTCCTTAAATAAGCCTTAATGTCGTTTTGAAAACACACTTTTAGAGTGGTAGTCATTGAATGTGAACACCACCCTTACCTGAATGCAGATGATGAATGTAAGAGATAGTATAGCTGATTTTGCCTGTTGATGCCTGTTTCTGCAAAGCTGTGTTTTTATGGTTTATTTTAGAATGTACATGTCAAAATTTTTGCTGAGTCAAAAATTTTCCAGGGTCGGGGGGAAAATGTAGTGTTATGCAACTTACATTTCATTCTACACTAATTCTCCATTCTGCTTTGATATTCTGCATTCATGTTTTGCATCACTTTATACTATTTTTTTCATTCTGTTTTTGATTCTCTGCATTTATATTTTGCATCACCTTTATTTATATAGGATCCTGTAACGTTTTTACACAATAACATATCATTTTACTGCGTATTTTCACACTATTTAGTACTTTTAAACTAGCTGTCAACGAAGTCTTACCTTTTTTTGGTCTTTTATTGAATTCTCTGTAACTCTACAATTTCAGGCTTAGTGTACGTTGTCGTGCATTAGTTTTTCCTATGTGATTTTTATCTCGTTTCTTACTTAAATGTAATAGTTTCTTAAAAACAGTCCTAAAACTAAAAATTCCTCAATTTGACAACCATTGTTTTTGTGGTTGTTATGGTAACTTTTGTTTAAATTCGTCTCTGGTATGATGTTCTTTCTACATAAATACTTTTTGGCTGTAGGTCATTTACAATAAATTTCGTTTTAATTTAAATAATTTCTCGTTCTCTCTAAAAAGGTATAAAAGCCAAACAATTGGAGAATACAGGACAGTCTCGCTTCAGTTCTCAAACGAGAAACATCTACTAAAGGCCTTATCCCGGGGCCGCTCTGCCCCGGGATCCTGCAAGCCTCCATCTACATCCGGCGCATCCTGAAGTCGTCGGCGCATCCTGCAAACCAGGCGCCGGGATCCTGCAAGCCTCCATCTACATCCGGCGCATCCTGAAGTCGTCGGCGCATCCTGCAAACCAGGCGCCGGGATCCTGCAAGCCTCCATCTACACGTGAAGTCGTCGGTGAATTCTAATTCAAGTGCGGGGCCACACTACTCCGCGCGCTACGACTGTTTGATCCAGGCGCTGAGTGCAGCCTACTGCCCGCGCTACCTTCAGGCGCGCTTCGACTGCTGGCTCCAGGCGCTGCGTCCCTACTGCCCGCGCTACCTCTGGGCGCGGCGACTACTTCTCCAAGAACTGAGCGCACCTACCCCAGGCGCTACGTGCGCCGGCTCCGGACGCTGCGTGTGCCCAGTCCAGGCGCTGCGTGCCGTCGCCGCTGAGAAACCTCAAGCTCTGCGTGTACCTACTTCTACAAAAGCAGCGAGGCTCCAGGCTCCACTATAAAACTATATTGTCCTATTCTCCAACCTTTATTTTTTTTTAACCTAATTGTAATCTCATTTCATCCATCACCTTCATATTTCATTTTTTTATAAGATTGTAAATACCTTTTAAAAAATTATAATATATTATTTTCTTGGTCTATTTTGTTGTTATGCTGTTCTTAGGTTAGGTTCTTTCTCTTTTAATTGTCGCTTCACGACACTTTCACGCTTTTCCTTAATCAATGCTTTCGTGTGAACTTTCTGCAACTTATATCTTTCTTTCATCTTCTCTCTCATATCCTTATCATTACTAGAGGCCAAGTAGTCTAACCATGCTTTCTTCTTCTTCTTTACAGCTTCTTTCACTTCATCATTCCACCATGCATCTCTTCTTTTACTACTGCCTCTTTTAATCGTTCCACACACTTCTTCCGCTGCACTTACCTTTCCATCCTTAAGGTCCTGCCATGTTCTTTCAACACATTCTTTTCTGCCATCGATGTTGTCAAGCTTTTCGGCTACCCTCGTATGATATTTGTCCCTAGTATCCGCTTCCTGAAGCTTCCAGCTTCGGATGCGATAGACCGACTGTGGTTCTGTTACTGCCGTCCGGTAGCGCCAACCCGCGAACAGACCCCTAAATCTAGTAATCACTAGATAGTGATCCGTTCCCAGGTCAGCACCCCTGAACACTCGTGTATCCATCACCTGTTTTCGCAGTCGGTCGTCCACCAGGAACAAATCGATCATACTTCTCTCATTCTTACTTTCTCTAGTATACATATGGATTTTCTTGTGATTAAACATAGTGTTTGTCACAAGAAGACCCTTTTCCTTGCATACCGCCAGTATAAGCTTGCCAGCATCATTAACCCTTTTATCGCCAAACTTTCCAAGCACCGACTCGTACCCTGGTCGAGCGGTACCAACCCATCCATTCAAATCACCACATACAACAATTCTTTCGTTTCCCCTAGCCAAATCTAGAACTTCTCTTACATTCTCCCAAAACTCCTCCAGCTCAGCCCTGGATGACGAAGCTACCGGCGCATAAACAGCCAAAAGGAATAACTTCGTCAGTCCCAATTTAAAGCGAACCCAGAGAAGTCTTGAGTTCACAACCTTATATTCAGTCATAACATCGACCAACCGAGACGACAGCAGCACCCCCACTCCCTGGCGGGCGCTCTCGCTCTCTGGGACTCCGGACCATAGAGCTAACGCCCCGCCAGGGAGCTCTTCAGTACCACTGCCCTTCCGTTTGGTCTCCGATATACACACGACATCTAATTCTCTTTCTTTCATTATTTCGATCAACTCATTCGTCTTATCTCTCATGCCTCCTCTAACATTCCACGTGCCAACTCTGCACTCTGTCCTCCACCAAAAATTAATGACAAATAAATTAATGGGCTACTCCTATTGAACGACCTTGAGCATTCGGTCACCGCCGACTCTCGCTACAATATATCGCGTAAGAAATATGCAAGACGCTACCTACTGTACGAACGTAGTATTATTTTTTCAACATCAATAAACTATTTTATGGAAATACACATGGCGCACAACGATAAATGTATTTTAATTTTTTTTATTCGGTATATTAGTTGCATTATATTAAAATTATGTATTCTCATATATTATCTAATTATGAAATTTTATAATTATTTATATATTAAAAATGAAGCATTGAAAATTGTGAGTTTAAAAGATACCTACTCACTATGGGTAAATAGATAGATAGCTCGACTTTTATACAAATATTTGATGCAATAAAGAATAAATAAATAAATAAATAGGATGTTTCGCAAATGTGTTTTTGATTATTGTTAATTTTTACGTGTCACGTATTGAAAAGTAACATACCTACCAACTAATTTTTGAACTGAGCACCTAGTTACTTAGCCTGCTTATTACTTATGCTGGCTGATATTGTTTTCATCCCAATGATTGATGAGGATGAAAAAAAACATGTCTGTTTTTATTTTTATGCAATTTTATTTCTAGATACGTAATTATATTTATTTATACATAAGGGTTTTAATAAAGGTAATACAAAAATCAACAAGAAGTATAAGGATTATAGGTAAAGTGACCATACGTCCCGTTTTGAATGGGACTGTCCCTTTCCTCGGTCACCTGTCCCATTGTCCCCAAACAAATCTCCGGGACATAAAATTGTCCCGTAACTCGTAGGATGGAAGTATTCAAAGTTTTTCGCACCAAAAATCTTCAACATTATTTTTTTAATCGAATATATTATTTTATGTCTAACTGATACGAATGCAGAAAGACTATTTTTCTATTTTGAATAAATTGTGGACGTCTGAAAAAAACACTTACGGTTCCACTTCTAAAGGCGATGTTGTAAACAATGGTACTTAACAATAAAAAAGACTTGGCCAGAATTTCATTCTTATTTAAAATCATCACCAACTTTATTAAAGCAAATTTGTTCCGCTGACAAATGTAATTAATAATTAAAAAGAATATGTTGCATTTAATAATTACCGTCTATACCGAATATAATTTTAAAGTGAACATTGTTTTAGTTTAAAGTGAACAGTGAATTGTATAAAGTTATAGTTTTTAGAGTATAAATAAACCCATATCCCGTTTTGAGTTAATAAATAAATGGTCGGTTTAGTTATAGGGGTTTTGGGGTTGTAAAATGACGCACGGGTAAGTATCAGTACTTACTTAGTAAAAGTAGGTAACTATTTAGATAAGTACCTTTTATCTAATCATACCTACAGAGGTTGCTATTGTGATTAATTATACTGGGTAGGTATATTAATACCTACTTAGATACTTTTTACCGAATTAGGGTGGATGCCCCTAATACCAGTCATGCCCCTAATTCCAGCCTTTTCGCCTTTTTACTCCATAAATAAGATTTCTAGTAGTCTTAACTACAAATATTATCATCTAAAAAATTCTTTGTACCTAGAGGAAAGTATATTTATTCAAATATTACCTCGCAGTTTTAAACCTAACAGTGTTAAATTAAAAATCAAAAGACGTACGCAACGAAAAACGATCATTTTCCTAATTATTTGACTTGTTATGATCCCCGTAAAATTATGTTTACTTTACATTATCTCATATATAGGCTTTTTGATTTGTATGAATATGACTATAGAAATAGTAATGCAGTTTATTTTGTTTAAATTTACAAGTTATTTATTTACTTTTAGTGGAAATTAATGGGGCTGTAATTAGATATAAGAAATGTATGGAGTGCATAATGTCAGCCACCCGGCTGTTATTTGGTTTGACATACCTAATAAAAAGTACCTAATTTCAGCCAAGTAATATAAATCAGGGCTGCCATAAACTGGAATAAATACCATTAATTACATCATAACTCATTTTATAGCTAAGGTAGTTATGATCAATTCGTCTGTTTTAAAATTGGTTTTAGATTTTAAAGTTTAGCAAAAGATGTACTCGCTTTTCTCTCTGACATTCGGCGTAAATTAAGAACACCTTATGTACTCAATTATTTTTTGAAAAAGAAGAAAAAAAACAAGCAATAAATAATATACTATATTTTAGCAAAAAAACTATAACTTAGTAATACTAATTATAACTTAGAACATAAATGAAAAGCTCATAACAAGGAAAGTGGGCCGGATGTTCTGTAGTGGACTTGTGTAAAGTTGTAATGACGAAGATGATTCATTTGAATACTAGGATAATATTTTATCATAATTTGCTTTAATTTATTGAACAGCTCTAAACTAAAATACAGTAAGTTAAGTAGTACAACATTAAAATAAAATAATGTTGTTGCCAGCCTCAATACATATTCTATGCTTATAACATGCAGATTCAAAATTAACAAAAACTCGCATAACCCTATGCTATGCTGACATTAGGTACACAAAATGATGACATTCGGTACAGGGTGGCTGGAATTTGATCCATAGCCTTTTTTTGCTTATCGTCGTTTTTAAAATTGTTCTTAAAATAATTTGATTTGAAATAAATGTTCATTACATTTGTCCATAAATAACCTATCGATTAAAAGAAATGTTTAAAAATATTGTGCCCTAATTAAAATAGCAGGAATTTCTAAAGTTATATTACTATATACTATACCTAATGTCCTCCAGACCGAATTTCGGCCACGGCGGCCAGTCTCAACGGAGATTAGCCATCGGCGTAGGACAGAATTATAGTGCCAAAGTGTATGCGCAGTCACAGGTGCACTCTCTATTCCCTCACTCTCATAGCTCAATGGGACGGTAAACCGACACGACCGATTAGAGATCAGGTGCAGGACCAACGGCTGTACGTACTTTCCGAAGCACAGGGGTGAAGCACCGCCAACTTCCTGACTCCTGACAGCTACTGAGAATTTCTTGATGGAAAAACTCAATAACTGTTTTTTGGCCCGACCCGGGATTCGAACCCGGGACCTCATGATCAGCAGTCGCACTACTACAACCACTAGACCAACGAGGTAGTACTATACCTACTATAGTTACTAAGATATTGTGGTTGGGTATTGAGATTATTTTTAACTGTATACTATCCTGATAATATTGAATTAGTCTTTTAAAGTGTGAAGTATATTATATGTCGAAATGTTAATTATGGATTCGAACCTTACATGCTAATGGTGCTTCATTTTTTTATTTGCATTTACTTCAAAGAAAATACACGCAAAACTCTTCATCGCGCAGTTAAAAACACAAAAAAAAATATGTATAACTAATACGAAAAATTATACCCAACACAAACAAATAATACTACCTATAAATAACCTAATAAGTAATAATAGTATTATCAATTGATAAGATAAAGTTAGCGAGCATGTGCGCTAGCTGACGCCGTGACAAACGACACGAATTTCACCTTCAAGAGCTTAGCGCTCACTGATTCCAGCTAGCCCGTGGGCAGTTAATACGCCCAGTTTTTAAAATAATTTCTTAATAAAATCAAATTTTGGTCTTTTGAAAAAAAATTATGATAGAAATGTTCATTAATAAATTGCCTATCCATTGGTGTAAATCTTATTAAAAAATTCCTTGTGCGAAGACTCTGCGCCCGAGCTGGTGTACACGTTCATCGAGCAGGCGCTGCGGGCGGGCGGGAGCGCGGCGCTGCGCTGCGTAGCCGCCGCCTCGCCTCCGCCGCGCGTCACCTGGCTGCTGGACGGACAGCCCATAGAACAGTTCCTGCCACACCACAGGTACTTGCTCCAATTCTCTAGTTGGTCTAGTCGTCGTAAACGCGATTTCCGATCCCGGGTCGGGTCAAAAAATCAATTACAGCCCTGAATCAGGAAGTTGTCTGTGTTTCACCCCCGTGCATGACGGGCTACCATCCCACTGAGAGTGAGCGAATAGAGAGTGCACCGGTGCTTGCGCACACACTCGCGTATTATAATCCTGACCTGCGCAGATACCTAGTGTCTATTGAGACTGACCGCCGTGACCGAAATTCGATCTGATGGGTATTCTTATAATAATTACTTTTATGCCTCATTATCGACTTTAAAAAAGCACACCTGACGCTAAGTGGATGCTCTAAATATTATAATTATACCTATACAATTTTGTAAATGTTTATTAAAAGTTTTTTCTTTTCTGAAGGCAATGAATCATTAAATTATTTATAAACCTACTTAAAAATCAAAATTGTTCATTTCAATATTTAAATAAATAAAATATATGTACGCGAGTTGCGTACGTAAAAGTAATGGTACAATTAAATAATAAATTACATGAGGTGAAATGTTATTAATGTAAGGAAGTGAAAAATAATATTGGTTATTTTTACTTTAACAGTGGTAGAGCCACGCGGCAGGTTTTGCTGTCGCACGGATGGGCCGGCTCGAACCGGGGAGGTACCACGTCCTCAAAGAATACCAGCGTGAAGTAGAGGTTTACCTCTGCGTTTCGTTTGGTGAGTGCAGGTGGCCGGAGGCCCTTTTTAATGGAAATAAGGCATTCCATCTTAGTCCTCACGGGTGGCAACGCATCTGCATTTTGATTCGCAAACGAGGATAGATGTAGATGTCTATGGGCTGCAACAACCACTTACCATCAGGTGGACTGCGTGCTCGTTTCTCACCCTTATCCTATAAAAAAAATTCATGTTTATGTACGCGAACCGTGTACGTGAAAGAAAAAGCGAATTTAATAAATTGAAAAATTCTGTGAAGTAAAAAGGAAATATTCGTAATGGTTAACCAAGAGTGAATTAAATACGAAATGCAAAAAAAAATTAAATCGAAATATCTTGAAAATAAATTAATAAAAAAAAATTTAAACGAAAAAGTATTAAGTATATATTATAAATGTTTGGAGTAGTTAAGTGTTATAATAAAACATGAGTAACTTAGTGAGTAGATAACTAAATTACTAAAATCGTACAAATATACCTAGACTTAAAGTGAATGAGACATATCCTAACTTGATATACTCATTATCATCATCATCATCATTACAGCCCTTCACAAGTCCACTGCTGAACATAGGCCTCCCCCAAAGAATGCCACAAAGCACGGTCCTGAGCCACCTGCATTCATCGACTTCCTGCATGTCTTACCAGGTCGTCACTCCATCTCGTGGGGGACGCCCTACACTTCGCCTACCGGTACGAGGCTGCCACTCGAGAACCTTTCTTCCCCATCGGTTGTCGGTTCTTCGAGCTATGTGGCCGGCCCACTGCCACTTCAGCTTACTAATCCGTTGGGCTATGTCGGTTACTCTGGTTCTACTGCGGATATCCTTATTCCTAATTTATCACGCAGAGAAACTCCGAGCATAGCCCTCTCCATAGCTCGCTGAGCGACCTTGAGCTTCCTCATACGGCCAGCAGTGAAGAACCAGTGAGGGCGGAACTGAGACGTGGTCCTTTACTGCTGATATACTCATAATTTGTTAATTACATAGGGGTATATTATTTTATAGGATAGGGTGACAAACGAGCACACAGTCCACCTGATGGTAAGTGGTTACTGTGACCCGTAGGCACACAGTCCACCTGATGGTAAGGGGTTAATGTGACCCATAGGCACACAGTCCACCTGATGGTAAGGGGTTAATGTGACCCATAGGCACACAGTCCACCTGATGGTAAGGGGTTAATGTGACCCATAGGCACACAGTCCACCTGGTGGTAAGGGGTTAATGTAACCCATAGGCACACAGTTCACCTGATGGTAAGTAGTTACTGTGACCCATAGTTATAGTATATTATGTCTCAAAAAAATCTGTTTTTTTTAATATTTTGTCGGTAAATGTGATGTAGAGCAGCCCACACGACATGTCTAACATATGTAATAATGTCACACACGCCTCTTATTTGACACCTTTCCCGCATTACACTGTGCTAAAGTAGTCCTTCTCAAAATTCTGGATTATCGCTTTTCTTTTGATTCCTCTCATCACATGAGTTAAAATTTAATTCCTACTCTTCTTTCATATTACCAGCGTTTGACGCTATAAAGTGAGGAGAGATGTTACCAGTCTAGAATTTCAAAATAAAAATTGATAGTATTTCGATTTTTTCTAAAACAATAATTTAAAAAAAATTACTGTTTGCATAGTTAAAGAATAAAAATCGATTTCACAAGTAACTTTTACTAGAATATCATAAGTTTAAGTTTGCACTAGCTTATACTAATTACTAAAATGTGGGTATTTAGAATAGTTAATATCACTCTTATCACTATTATTACGTGGTAGAACCATGCTGCAGCTATATTAATAGTATAGTTGTAGCACGAATGGGTCGGCTCGACCGGGGAAGGACCACTCTCTCACAGAATACCAGCGTAAAATAGCAGCTTGATGCTGCTCTGTTTCGAATGGTCAGTGTAGAGAACCGAAGACCCATTTACTGGAAAAGAGGCATTCAATGTTAGACCTCACGGGTGACAACGCATCTGCATTTTGATTCGCAAGCGAGGATAGATGTAGATGTCTATGGGCCACAGCAACCACTTACCATCAGGTGGACTGTGTGCTCGTTTGTCACTCTTATTCTATAAAAAAATCACTGGCAGAGTAATGACGGGTAACATCTCACGATATTTAAATATACATTAAAAAAATAACCCTAATTTAAAAATTGATACAAAAATTTACTTTAAAATATAAAACTTATTAGTTTATTCAATGAATTTTAGCACAAACGCAAACACTTCTGGTAGCCAAGATGTTAAGCGCTCGTCGTGTAACCTGGACTCGATCATCGTCGTAAATAATGATTAATAATTGTAATTTAAATTACTGACTCAAGTGTTCAGCTAACCCACTCAGAAATAAAAGGAGGCCTGTGTCCATAATTGAGGCTTATATATGATGTGACATTCTCTTACTTACAGTACGTGACACTTAAAATATGTGGAAAAATGTGGAAAAATGCAGCCCTATTCCTATATACATATATAGTACCTATGATATACCGTATTTCTTTCCCAAGCATCGCTTTACCTTGCTGCATTTATTAAAGACACAATACCATAAATTTATTATCAACTGAGGTTAGATTATATCTATGATAGATACCGTGTGAGTGAGGAAACAACCCCACTTGGCGACGTGGCATCGCTGCTGAACGTGTCCGTGACAGCAGTGGACGGCGGCCGCTACACGTGCCGCGCACACAACGCGCTCGGAGCAGTCGAACACTCCGCCAGACTTAACGTATACGGTGACTATGATGACATACTATTTTCTTATATCTAAATGCTGGATATTGTACCTGATTTCATAAAATATACTTCTATCTCTTTTTCTATAGCAGAGGGGGCAAACAGCATGCGGCTTACCTGATGATAAATGACTACTGCCGCCCATAAACAACTGCTTAACCTAAACTGCTACATATATTGAGGGTAGCTACATTAAACAAAAGAGGAGATAACGGATCTCCTCGGGCTAGACCTCGCCTCGTAAATCTACTGATACACGCGTTATCCACATATATTTTAAGATGACGTTCATTAGGGAAACTACTAAGATATTGACAAATTTTCGTTCCTACATTAACTTGATCTAAGGTGTGTAGTAATGCATTTATGTCACCGTTATTATACGCATTGTCTAAACCTAAGAAGCATCCTGTCGTCGACTGATTCTCTGAAAAACCTATTTGTATCCTTGATACCAAACTACTAAGACTATCTAAGCAGGATCGAGTTCTCCTAAACCCGAACGTATTAGGAGAAAAGACTTTGTTTTTTCCAGAAACTATTCTAGTCTCCCATTAATGATTAGATGAAATATTTTGCATAAGCAAGACATAATTACCGATCACCGATTAACGGTGGTAGAGCCATGCAGCAGTTTTTGCTGTTGCACGTATGGGCCGGCTCGAGCCGGGTTAGTACCACGACCTCACAGAATACCGGCGTGAAGTAGAAGCTCTGCTTCTGCGTTTCGTCTGGTGAGTGCAGGTGGCCGGAGGCCCAATCCCCCCCCCCCATCAACATGGTAGCGGAATTACACAATAGACTACCCCAGGAGGGTACCAGTACCCCTGGAGAATCCCTCGCTGAGCATCCACGACCATGTTATTCCAATCCTGAGCGTGGGTGCTCAGGCTGCCCCGCGTATTCTGGGGGTGGCAAAATTCCGCTCAAAAACATAACTGCTCGGGGTAAACAGAGCAACAATACCAAGGCGACCCCTGCCACGCTATCCGTGAATTTCTGCAACATCAGGGGACTTAACTCTAACCTAAACGCCGTCCACTACCATCTCGAGACGGCGAAGCCGGCCTTGCTCTTCCTGACCGAGACGCAGGTTTCCTCTCCGGCTGATATTTCGTATCTCTCCTACCCTGGGTACAAATTGGAGCACTCCTTTGTGCCTCGGGCTGGAGTTTGCGTGTATGTCAGAGAGGACATCTGTTCTCGACGCCTCGGCAGTCTTGAAGGTTCGGACCTGTCCATCCTTTGGCTACGCGTAGACTGCGACGACCATCCGCGCGTCTACGGGTGCCTCTATAGGTCCCATAGCGGTAATGCCGAAACAGACCGACTCATCGACCACGTCCAAATGGCTACAGATTCCTTGCTACAACAGGTCCCATCCGCAGTGATCGTGATCCTTGGCGATTTTAACGCCCACCATGCCGAATGGCTCGGTTCACGTTTAACCGATCATGCGGGGAGATCTGTTTATGACTTTGCCTTGGCATATGGTCTGACACAACTGGTTACTTCGCCTACGCGGATTCCAGATGTGGAGGATCATACACCTTCCCTGTTGGACCTTCTGCTGACCTCTCATCCGGACGGATATCAGGTTTCCGTCGATGCCCCTCTCGGCTCTTCGGACCACTGTTTGATCCGGAGTATGGTGCCACTCACGCTCCCTTCGCGGTTGCGTTCTGCAGGTTGCCGCCGTGTTTGGCATTACAGGTCGGCGGATTGGGACGGAATGCGGTCTTTCTTTGCATCCTACCCATGGGGCGGGTTTGCTTCTCGCCGGATGATCCCAGCGCTGTTGCTGACTCTGTCACTGATGTGGTGCTACAGGGAATGGAACTATTTATTCCATCATCTGTGGTACCCATCGGAGGCAGATCTCAGCCTTGGTTTGGTCGCTCCTGTAAAACTGCATTACGCAGTAAGCAGGAGTGTTATCAAGCCTGGGCTGCGGCTTCGGCGACTCGGGATGTAAACACCAGCACACTTAAAAAGAAGTATAACTCCGCCTCCAGGTCCTTCAAAAGAGTTATTGCCAAGGCAAAGTCAGAGCACATAGGCAGAATTGGCGAGAAACTAGTTCGCCTTCCTTCGGGAACCCGTGCATTCTGGTCTCTCGCCAAGGCTGTCCAATGGAATTTCTGTAAGCCATCACTACCATCTCTGCACAGGGAGGACGACTCACTGGCCCATGACGCAAAAGACAAAGCCGACCTTTTAGGCTCCCTTTTTGCGTCCAACTCGACTCTTGATGACGGGGGGAAAACACCGCCGACCATCCCGCGGTGTGAGTGCTCTATGCCGGATGTGCTGTTCTCACAGCGCTCGGTTCGCAAAGCACTTCTCTCCCTGGACATCCAGAAATCGAGTGGGCCTGACGGAATCCCCCCAATTGTGCTGAGGACGTGTGCTCCGGAGTTGGCACCGGTCCTAACGCGTCTTTTTCGGTACTCCTACTCCCAAGGCGTAGTCCCGAATTCATGGAAGACAGCTTTTGTCCACCCGATCCCTAAAAAAGGCGACCGCTCAGACCCGTCCAACTATAGGCCTATCGCGATCACCTCCTTGTTCTCCAAAATAATGGAATCCATTATCAACTGCCAGCTCATCCGGTACCTTGAGGATCACCAGCTGATTAGTGACCGCCAATACGGTTTTCGTGGGGGTCGATCAGCTGGTGATCTTCTGGTCTACCTGACCCATAGATGGGCGGAGGCGGTTGAGTCCAAGGGGGAGGCGTTGGCCGTTAGTCTGGACATTGCGAAGGCCTTCGATCGGGTTTGGCACAAAGCGCTTCTCTCGAAGCTCCCTTCCTATGGGCTTCCCGAGAAATTGTGCAATTGGATCACCAGCTTCCTTGCAGATCGGAGCATCAAGGTTGTTGTAGACGGTGCATGTTCTGACTACAAGCCTATTAACGCTGGTGTTCCACAAGGCTGTGTGCTATCACCAACGCTGTTTCTTCTGCATATCAATGATATGTTGCTAACTGGTAACATTCATTGCTATGCGGATGACAGCACTGGTGATGCTCTATACACCGGCCGTGCTAATATTTCTCGGGAAAACGTCTCCGAGTACCGGAACAAACTTGTGTCTGAAGTCGAGTCTTTGCTGGACAAAGTCTCGAACTGGGGGCGACTAAATCTAGTCCAGTTTAATCCTCAGAAGACACAAGTTTGCGCGTTTACCGCTAAAAAGAACCCCTTTGTCGTATCTCCTCAGTTTCAAGGCACTCCCCTGGTTGCCTCAGCCAGTATCGGAATCCTCGGCGTCGACATATCGAGTGACGTGCAGTTTCGTGGTCATTTGGAAGAGAAGGCCAAATTGGCCTCTAAAAAGCTTGGCGTGCTCAGCAGAGCGGGACAGTATTTCATGCCGGCACACCGCCTGCAACTTTACAAGGCGCAGGTTCGGCCTCACATGGAATACTGTTCCCATCTCTGGGCAGGGGCTCCCCAGTGCCAGCTCCTTCCACTTGACCGCATCCAGCGCAGAGCGGCTCGAATCGTCGACGACCAAGTTCTTTCCGATCGGCTCGACTCATTGGCGCTGCGAAGAGATGTTGCATCTCTTTGCATTTTCTTTCGCATCTACCATGGGGAGTGCTCTGAGGAATTGTTCGGATTAATCCCAGCCGCCAAATTTCACGAACGCACATCGCGGCAGAACTCCCGATACCATCCACACCATCTGGATGATTGGCGGTCCACCACTGTGCGATTTAGAAGATGTTTTCTTCCTCGCACGACTTCCTTGTGGAATCGATTACCATCAGCGATTTTTCCGGACCGATACGACTTAGGGACCTTCAAGAAAAGAGCGTACTCCTTTTTAAAAGGCCGGCAACGCATCTGTAATTCCCTCCCTGGTGTTGCAGTTGTTCATGGGCGGCGGTAGTCACTTACCATCAGGTGAGCCGCATGCTCGTTTGCCCCCTCTACTATAAAAAAAAAAAAAAAAAAAAAACATAAGTGATTTCGGGCGCAAGGACGATATATCACTAATGTCTCATTCTGGCTTTGGGATCGCTATAATACCAATAATTATAATAATAATAATAATATATATTTATTTACTCTCACAATTTAAGTTTACAAGGTAGGTTATAAACAAAGTAGACTATGGGCTGAGAGTCTGGTGTCTGTACTAGGCGGAAACCTGTGTTACGGATCACCAGGGTCTCCCCCTCAGGATAATATCATCACAACTTAACATGCTATTTGTATAATTAACAAATGAGAGACAAATGAATTGTATTATTAGTTACTTTTGTGATGTGTGTGTATGTGTGTGTGTGTGTGTATATGTGTGTGTGTGTTTATGTATGATCTATCCAGTATTAGAGTTATGTATATAAAATAAGAAGGTTTTCAGTGGTTTCGTAGTCTAGACTTAACAACCATTGTGTTACTTTTAATTTGCAATTATTTTTACTAAGTGGATATATACCAATTTTAGCGTTTGTTTTATTATATAGATAGTTACCAAGAAAAGTAAAGAATTTATGTGAAAATTTGGTGTAATGCGTGTTGTAGTAACACACTAGATCATTTCTGCGCTTATCTTTTATCAATTGTGGATTATACTGTAAGAGTGAGTGTTTTTTAATGTTACATTGTAGAATAAAGAGCTGCCTCACAGATAGGACTTTCCAACGCTTGTATAAGTCTACAGTAGGGTAAAGAAAGGGAAGTGAGGCGGATACTTTTAGTATAGCTCTCTGTGCTCTTTCCAGTTTTATTATTTTTGTCCTTTCAGAACCACCCCAGGATGTTATACAGTATTTTTTTTTATAGGAAAAGGATGACAAACGAGCACACAGTCCACCTGATGGTAAGTAGTTGCTGCGGCCCATAGACATCTACATCTATCCTCTATTACAAATCAAAATGTAGATGCGTTGTCACCCGTAAGGACTAAGATGGAATGCCTCATTTCCAGTAAAAAGGGCCTCCGGCCACCTGCACTCACCAAGCGAAACGCAGAGGTAAACCTCTACTTCACGCTGGTTTTCTGTGAGGTCGTGGTACCACCCCGGTTCGAGCCGGCCCATCCGTGCGACAGCAAAAGCTGCCGCGTGGCTCTACCACCTATACTACCAGTATGCGATAATTGATTGACATAAGGCAAAGTAAACTATTTTGACGACTTTTAAATCAGCTATGTTACTAAGGTTTTTAAAAATGTATATTAACTTTCTTACTCTAGTTGTCAACATGTCTATGTGGCTTTGAAAACTGAGTTTGTTATCAATAATTACTCCAAGATATTTCATATTATCTACTCTCTCAATAGCACTGTAATGACATTGAGTCATTTTCATTTTTGAACATGTATGTACTTTTAATGAATATTGGAAGTCAATGTTATTGGCTGAACGTATTGTTAAAATCATATATTTTGTCTTTTGTATATTTAATGTTAAAAGGTTGTTTATTAGCTAGTCAGATACTTAATTTAAGCCTTCTTGAGCATTTTCATAAACTTCTTGCCACGTATTTGCATGAAAAATGAGAGCTGTATCGTCAGCAAAACTTAAAATCTTACCTTGTGTAATTTTAATATTTAGGAGATCATTAATATAAGTTAAAAACAGTGTAGGGCCGAGTACACTTCCTTGTGGTACGCCAAATGATGTGGCAAGTGCATCACTAACATGATTATCAACCCTAACTTGCTGCGTTCTATTTGTTAGGTAGTCTTTTATAAGATCTAAAGGTATACCTCTAATGCCCATATATTCTAATTTATTCAAAAGCAATGGAATGGAGACTGTGTCAAATGCCTTTGCTAGATCTAGGAATATAACTCAAACTTTTTGTTTTTTATCAAGATTTTTTACGACAAAATCAGTTAGTTTATGTACAGCGTCTGCCGTTGATTTATTAGGGCGAAAACCAAATTGATATTGTGATAATAATTTATTACTTTCTAGATAATTAGTAATTCTTGTATTCATTGAGCGCTCTAAAATTTTTGACATTGTTGATAGTAAAGAAATCGGTCTATAATTGTTTAAACTATGTCTATCTCCACTCTTTAGAATAGGTATTGTAATCGATTTTTTAAAAACTGTTGGAAACTTACCAGTATTTATAGCTAAATTACAAATGTGAGTTATGGGCTTGCTAAGTAATTTCTTGCTATGTTTAAGCAGATCACCCGAGATATTATCCAATCCTACTGCACGGCCTGACTTTAGATTCGATATAAGTAGATCGATTTCATTTTCATCCGTTAGCAACAAAACAATAGATATACAAAAGGGTTCTATTTCTGTACGAATTTTGTTTTTAAATTGAATGATCGCTTTAGCTAAATTTTGTCCTACATTAACAAAGTAAGTGTTTATTTTATTTACTGAGATTTTTGGGTTTTCTGATATTGATAACAATTCAATCGGTGAGTCTTTAGTTTTCTTTGAGTGTGTTATCTTCTTTATGGTTTCCCATAATAATTTAGTATTTTTACTTGTTTTAGATATCTCATTTTTTCCATAGTTTTTTTTAACATTAGCTAATATTTTATTACAAAAATTTCTGTATCGTTTATAGGTTAAATTTAATACTTCATTATTTGGATGTTTTCTGACCTTTTCATGGAGATTATTTCTATTCCTCATGCATCTTAAAAGTCCTGGTGTTATCCATGGTTTTCTTATGATTTTACGCTGTGATATAGTAATTGTTTTGGTGTGTGATTCAATAATATTTGATAGCGAATTTATTATTTAGCCGCAACATTGACATCAAGCGTGTTAAAAATTGGTGTAAAGTCATTATTTTTTATTTCTAAATATACATTATTGTAATTAGTGATTCTTTTCTTAGTGAAATTAGTGCAATATTCATTATTTTTTGAATTTAGAAACAAGATTACGCAGTCCTGATCCGTAACTGTTGTCTGAGAAACACAGCAGATTGCTTTGTAATTCGTTTTTAACATAATATGATCCAAGCAGGTTCGATTGTGAGTGGGCAATGTATGCGCAGAAAGAATACCAAATGACGCTAACAAGTTTAAGTAATTTTCGGCATGATTATTTTTGTTCTGTTCACAAATATCAATATTAATATCGCCTGTTATTATTATATTTTTATAGCAACAAATTGTCTGTAATAAATAATTAAGAGATTCGATAAACTTTGTAACATCCTTTTGACTAGGGGGCCTATAAAGTGCCACAATAATTGTGTCGTTATTTAGCTTAGCAAGCAAACAGTTAGCGCCGATGAAGTTTGGTTCATTAATTGATATATTTAAATTCATTTTACTATAAATTACAACACCTTCATTTTGCGTATTGTTATTTAGCGTGTAACTGTAATTGTAGCCTTCAATAGGAGGTATTATATTAGAACTTTGTAACCAACATTCAGTCGCGACTATTATGTCAAAACTAATTTTAGACCTTGTTAATAATGTAATTAGATTATCGTAATTTTTTCTAATACTGCGCACATTCTGCAGTAATAGCTTTAAGGGCTGATAGCAATCAGCTGTAATATGTTAATAGCAGCGTTCTAATTTGCAGTATGAAGAGGTAGCTATTTTTATTGTATCAAAATCGTTAATAATATTCCTTATATTTTCGCCTTTTGTAATATTTTTTTAAACAAGTACAATCTATCATCATGAATTCGATGTAAAAAATGATTAAAAACTTAGTTGTAGGGTGCATGAATACTTTAGAACTAAATATATATTTTATATTTATGAATAGAAATATTTAGTAAATCCCTCTCTTAATTCTAATAGTATACACTAAGCAACTCACATGTAATATATGTATAATAATAATAATATTACCGGACAAATCATATTTAACAACGAAATTAAAAGTATGTTTTATGTAGTGTAAATGTGTTGTGTGTATGAATTGGTTAATAAAATAAGTGTTCGATACAAAATTAACAATAAAACTTAAGACTATTTCTTTAAAATAAAATAACATAAAAAACATACATAGTCATTGCTTTACTTTTGTTAGGTCTTCTTCACTTTCAATTTGAATTCTTTGCATCCCGTCTTTCTTGCGCAGATATATTTTGCCATAAGAAGTCCAGCAACTATCGTAGTTATGAGCCTTCGCGAATTGTCTGGCTAAATAGTGTAATCTTTTTGCCCCTCGTGTTGAGTATTCCGCTATAAAAATGTATTTGGAGGATCCTTCAATATTTAAAAGTTCAGTGTTTAGTCGTTGAGTTTTATTATTTGTGTTGTACATTCTTGCAAACCGTATAAAATTCTCTTTTAGAGTTGGCTTCATGAGATCAAATATTATTGGGCTAAATTCCTTATTTTTAGATTTTTGCCGAAAAACATCTTTTATATCGGTGTCGAGGATATTCATATTAATAATTTGTCCCAATTTTTTGACCAAGGAATTAAGTTCATTTTTATTTTCATAATGGGTTCTTGGAATATTTTTTATTTCTACCATTGTGTTTCTAGCATTACGTTCCAAAAGTTCAATTTTCTGCTCAAGAGAGTTTATGAGACATGTTTTCAAACTATTTTCTTCTTTAATATATTCTAATTCCTTTAAAACATCATCATATTTTGCAGATAAGAATGAAATGGACTCACGGATTTCGACATTTTGTTGCTTGATCTCATTAATTGATGTGATTAAAGTTTCAATCTTTTGGTTCTGTTGGTTGTTAAAATCATTAAACATACGGTGTAATTCCTGCATTAACGAAAACGAGTCTTCACTCTGCTCGGGAATCTTTCTTTTTTGTCTTCTCGTCAAAGTATTACATTCATTATCACTTTCCATACAAATATTTAGATTAGGATCCGATCCGTGTAACTGTATTCGTGTTTTATTACCAGATAAACTTAATTAAATTTGGTGGAGTACGCTGTATTGACATTATATTATTATGTGGGTATAAAAATAGGCCTAAAGCAGTCCGACGGTAACTATCTTCGCAATTAGGGCGGAGTCGATGATGCGTCAGTTTATAGCGATATCTCTGTTTAATTGTTATGTCCTACTCACGCCCCGTCACTGTAGTTAACGTTCAACGCTCTCTTTATGCACTGCGCTCCTGGTAGCTACATATATTTAACTAATTGAGAATTACTTTGAAAAATGCTATTTTTAAATTAGAATAAAATGGTACAAGAAAGACGTCCGATATCCACTGAAGCCCGAGGGGAAGAGGGTCTATCCATTGTGATGATACGATACTGTTTTAGGGTTCCGTAGCCAAATGGCAAAAAACGGAACATTTATGGATTCGTCATGTCTGTCTGTCTGTCTGTCCGTCCATATGTCACAGCCACTTTTTTCCGAAATTATAAGAACAATGCTGTTGAAACTTGGTAAGTAGATGTATTCTGTCAACCGCTGTCGTGAAGCGACAATTAAAAGAGAAAGAACCTAACCTAAGAACAGCAAAACAACAAAATAGACCAAGAAAATAATATATTATAATTTTTTAAAAGGTATTTACAATCTTATAAAAAAAAATGAAATATGAAGGTGATGGATGAAATGAGATTACAATTATATTAAAAAAAGGGATAGGAGAATAGGAGAATTAGTATGATAGTGGAGCCCTAGAGCCTCGCTGCTTTTGTAGAAGTAGGGACACGGAGAGCTTGAGGTTTCTCAGCGGCGACGGCACGCAGCGCCTGGACTGGGCACACGCAGCGTCCGGAGCCGGCGCACGTAGCGCCTGGGGTAGGTGCGCTCAGTTCTTGGAGAAGTAGTCGCCGCGCCCAGAGGTAGCGCGGGCAGTAGGGACGCAGCGCCTGGAGCCAGCAGTCGAAGCGCGCCTGCAGGTAGCGCGGGCAGTAGGCTGCACTCAGCGCCTGGATCAACCAGTCGTAGCGCACGGAGTAGTGTGGCCCCGCACTTGAATTAGAATTCACCGACGACTTCACGTGTAGATGGAGGCTTGCAAGATCCCGGCGCCTGGTTTGCAGGATGCGCCGACGACTTCAGGATGCGCCGGATGTAGATGGAGGCTTGCAGGATCCCGGGGCAAAGCGGCCCCGGGATAAGGCCTTTAGAAGATGTTTCTCGTTTGAGAACTGAAGCGATACTCCTGTATTCTCCAATTGTTTGGCTTTTATACCTTTTTAGAGAGACCGAGAAATTATTTAAATTAAAACGAAACTTATTGTAAATGACCTACAGCCAAAAAGTATTTATGTAGAAAGAACATCATACCAGAGACGAATTTAAATAAAAGTTACCATAACAACCACAAAAACAATGGTTGTCAAATTGAGGAATTTTTAGTTTTAGGACTGTTATTAAGAAACTATTACATTTAAGTAAGAAACGAGATAAAAATCACATAGGAAAAACTAATGTACGACAACGTACACTAAGCCTGAAATTGTAGAGTTACAGAGAATTCAATAAAAGACCAAAAAAAAAAGGTAAGACTTCGTTGACAGCTAGTTTAAAAGTACTAAATAGTGTGAAAATACGCAGTAAAATGATATGTTATTGTGTAAAAACGTTACAGGATCCTATAAAAATAAAGGTGATGCAAAATATAAATGCAGAGAATCAAAAACAGAATGAAAAAAATAGTATAAAGTGATGCAAAACATGAATGCAGAATATCAAAGCAGAATGGAGAATTAGTGTACAATGAAATGTAAGTTGCATAACACTACACCGCATTAAGATTTTCACACAAAAATAGAAAAAAAAAACAATAAATTTTGGGGGTTTCCATACTTAGAACTGAAACTCAAAAAATTCTTTTTCATCAAACCCACACGTGTGGGTCTATGGATAGGTCTGATGATATTGAGGTTTTTTATATAACTTTTTTCTTAACTGAATAGTGTGCGCGAGAGACACTTCAAAGTGGTAAAATGAGTGTCCCCCCCCCCCCTCTGTAACTTCTAAAATAAGAGAATGATGAGACTAAAAAATATATGTTGTACATTACCATGTACACTTCCACCGAAATTTGGTTTGGACGAGATCAAGTAAGTAATTTTTTTTAATACGTCATAAATCGTAAATTATGTTACTTGCTGCTACGGTTCCCTACATGGGCCAGTCCAACTCGAACTTGTCCGATTTTTTTGAAAAAAGCATTATACAGCTTGATTAAAATGCACTTGTCATTAAATGGAAGGTGCTTCAACATTAAATATGCTATGCCATCGCATCCAGGAGATGTATCCTTTAATTTAATACATGTATCAAGCTCCTGAATTGAGACCTCTTAGTTCTAGTAACATGTTACTAGAACAAAAACTAGCCTGATCTGGTGATACAAAATCTGGCGGTAAACTGCGAAGAAGTATTTCCGCTTTTTCTCTATCTATATGGTAGGTACTCGTTTTATGTGATCTAAAACCTTTCATCCATCTCATCTTTTGCCATATATCCCTAATAGTTGTTTTTTCATTTAACGAATCACAAAACCTCTCCCAATTACGTAATTGAGCCTGACGAATTAACCTCTGTGTGTCTCTAATTTTATCTTGGAGTATAGCTAAATTCTGAGGTGTTGAGTTATGTCTAAGCCTGGCTAGTGCTTCTACGAATGGCTACCGACTTCGATAATTCTACGTCCCAGTAAGGCTTAGGTACAAATTTAGACTGGATTTTGATTTATTTTAATAAAAGGAATATGAATGTCAGCTGCTAAATTCAAATATTCTAAAAATATATTGTAACCATAGATTAATGATAAGTCATCGCGCGCTCTAAGCGCTGACTTATTATTAATATATGATTGTAACATTTTTGCAGGTCAGTTGTATGTATTGGGAATTGGTGAAAAAGTTTTTCAAGAGTATTCATGTATCCGTCCCAATTTGCTTTTGCATACGTTAAGCGAAAGCGCAAGGTATGTTCTACTATCGCCTAAAAATTAAAATTCCAACATTTTATCGAATAAAATCGTATCTAGCAATCATATTATACATATAAATGATATAAAAAGCACATTGTAAGAAAGATAAATGATTGTTGAACTTACTAATTTTTTTTTTAATTGATAAATGCTATTTACAAATAAAAAGGGGTTTTTGTGGCTTATGGTGTGGATTTATCAAGTCCGGAAGGCTTGTAAACACTCTAACTTTTGAAAATATCAATTGTTTAACTCAATCTATTTTTTAATCTCTTCATCTATCATGTGGGAAGCCACTGAATGTAAATAGCAGTGTAACTTTGTTTTGTTTAGCTATAAATAATTTTTTTTCGGCTCCAAAATGGCGAAATTTTCGGTGATTTGGTAGCCTTGTATGTAAATTAATTTTGTAAAGGGAGCTAAAGCCACAGAGTAGTTTACTCACTCACTCAGATCGACGCACAGAGTACTTTTTATATACTGGTCAGTCGCCGTCGTGAGTGGACATTGTTTCGGATGTTTGCAGCGGCTCAAAAAGATCGCTGTACAAATACACAATATTCGAATATCCAAATTTCTTAAATACCTGATTATTATAATAATAAGAGATTTTTTATTACAATATTTTAAAAGCACAGAATAAATAAAAGTGGTACGTACTAAAAGTAAGTAGTATCAATTTTTTTGTCATGGGTGACAATTTGATGGTTTTCGAGAGTGTTGAAACCGATAGTGCTGTCGAAATGTAAATCCAAGATGGCGGCTGCAATAGGTATAAATTTTTCATCACGGGTGTCATTTTCATGGTTTTCGAAGGTGTTGAAGCCGATAGTGCTGTTGAAATGTAAATCCAAGATGGCGGCTGAATTAGGTACCAATTTTTTCATCATGGGTGTCATTTTCATGGTTTTCGAGGGTGAAGAATCCGATAGTGCTGTCGAAATGTAAATCCAAGATGGCGGCTGCAATAGATATCAATTTTTCCATCATGGGTGTCATTTTCATGGTTTTCGAGGGTGCTGAAGCCGATAGTGCTGTCGATATGTAAATCATAGATGGCGGCTGCAATAGATATCAATTTTTTCATCATGGGTGTCATTCGAATGGTTTTCGCGGGTGTTGAAGCCGATAGTGCTGTCGCAATGTAAATCCAAGGAGGCGGCTGCAATGGGTATCAATTTTTTCATCATGGGTGTCAATTTCATGGGTTTCGAGGGTGTTGAAGTGCTCTCGAAATGTATTTAAACTACTTTAAAAAATTCCGTATAATCATGTTATACGTATTTTTTTATGCGCTTAAGGTATGCTCAATTGGATTTACCAATTATTTTTAAAATTTCTTTTATTATCATACTATAGCCGTTTTTGACATAAAGCTGATATTTTAATAATAAGATGATCACTACCTAATGTCTCTAGAAGTACCCTCCAATTAAATTTATAGACGATATCAGACGTAATGAGTGATAAATCAGGAGATGACGCTTGTAAAACTCCATTCACAACTCTTATCTCCATTATTTATTACAGCAAAGTTAGCATCTAAAAGAGCATCAAATTTTGTGAACCTCTGTTATCAGTCTTGTAAGACCAGCTTGAGTGATGAGCGTTGAAATCCCCAATGATTACGGTTTTACAACTAAATGTCGAAAATAATTCATCCCAATCTCTTTGGCAGGTACGCACTGACGATGGTTAATTGATAGAAACAATATTTTCTAAATCCTGACAATTAAAAGTGTTTACGTAAATAGCATCATTATTAATAATAATAATAATTTATTTTATTTTGTTGATATTTATGTATGTTTATCATTTTTATTTACAATTATATATTTATACAGCCCAACCAGATGAGAAAACTATATAGATACCCCTAAAATAATAATAGCCTTTATTTAACAATCTTACAAAACATGCGTATGAAAACACTATAAGTAATAAAAAAAATATATGAGGTAATATTAACTTAATTAAACTTAAATATATACATTTATTATTAGACACTGGTTTTGTGATTGTCTTGCGTTTCCGCAAAGGCCTCCCCTAGAGATTGCCACGCTTTTCGATCCTGGGTAATTCTCCTTCATGTAACTCCAGCAATTTTGCGAATATCATCCTCCCATCTAAGACGCTGCCTACCTTTCTTTCGTTTGTTTTGTCTCGGACACCACTCGGTAACGTTTTTAGCCCATTTTTCTTTATTACTTCTCATCATATGACCTGCCCACTTCCATTTAAATTTTCTTACACAATGTGTTACATCATTTATTTTAGTTTTATTTCGTAATGTTTCTAGTTTTTTTTTGTCTTTTAACTTGATGTTGAGCATGCTCCTCTCCATGCTGTGTTGACAGGTCTCTAGTTTGCGCAGGTTTTGTTTCGTTAAACTCCATGTCTGACATCCATATGTCATGATGGGTAAAATGCATGAATCAATAATTTTTTTCTTAGATTTTAGTGGTATTTGTGGGTTTTTGACAATTTCTTTTAGGGACCAATATCTCTTCCATGCTAGCTGTATTTTGTTGTTTATTTCTTTTGTTGTAAGATTTTTTGGTGATATTATTTGTCCGAGATATATATATTCTTCGACATATTCTATTTTTATGTCGTTGACTGTGATAGGAATTTTGCCGTGGTTTGTCATTACTTTGGTTTTTGTAGCGTTCATTGAAAGTCCAACTCTGTCGCTTTCGTACACAAGCTCTTCAAGAATCTTTTGCAGGCTTTTTGGATCTTCTGAAATTAGAATTAAATCGTCTGCAAATCTTAGATGGTTTAGTTTGATGCTGTTGATGTTTAGTCCATATTTACTCCACTCGAGACGTCTAAATATGTATTCAAGCACTGCCGTAAAAAGTTTGGGTGATAGTGGATCCCCCTGTCTGACCCTCTCTTTATAGGGAAGTGATCTCCCACTCTTTCTGTTCGTATTTTTGCTTTCATGTTCTTGTATATGTTGCTAATTAGTCGTATATATTTATTCGCAACTCCTTGAGTTGGAAGTGCTTCCCATATTCTTGTATGTTTTAAAGAGTCAAATGCTTTGTTGTAGTCCACATATGCCAAATAATAATGAATGCCGTATTCATTACATTTCTCTATAATTTGTTTTATGGTGTGTATATGATCGATTGTTGAAAAATCACTACGAAAACCTGCTTGCTCTCTAGGTTGGTTTTCATCCAGAGTCTGAGTTAAAAGGCTTAGCAGTACTTTAGAAAATATTTTGTAGACGTTAGACATCAGGCTAATGGGTCTGTAGTTGGCTATATTATCCTTCTTTCCTTCTTTATGAAGCAGCACTATGGTCGACGTAGTCCACTGATGAGGTATATATTCTGTGACTAAAATTTCGTTAAATAAATCTGTGATAGTATCTAATATTATATCAGCCGTTCCCATTAGAAGTTCGTTAGATATGCAGTCTTCTCCCGGTGCTTTACCTCTTTTCGAGATTTGATTGCCTTATATACTTCTTCTTTCAGTATGTTAGGGATTTATTCACTTCTATTTGTATCATATTCAATCAGTGTAGGTGGTTTTCTCCTGATCTTCTGTCGTCGCTATATAACTCGCGGTAGTAATCCGTGGCTACCTCTAATAATTTTATTCTATTTGTCTTGTTTTTTCTTATCTTTATGGTGTGTCATTTTGTCTATTTTTTTTTTTTTTATAGGAAACTCAACAGCATATTTTTAACAATCATACTTAAAATACATATTAACACACTTAGCCAATAACAGAGTTTCACAACATGCTGAATAACACTTACAAAGCAGAGAGGTAAAATTGTAACTTAATACATATTATCTAAATACATAATATTTTACACACGATTGCAGTATATGGTTCTATATTATGTGATTTGTATACATTTATGTTTAGATTTAAATTTAAATTTAAATTGACAGCTTTTAATAAAATTAATAAAACAACAAAAATAAAATGATATTCACTGAATAAAATAGCATAAATAATATAAATACATAAAATAAATATGTTACATGTTATTTTGTATACCTTATAGTTCTATTATAACTAATATAACGACATGATTTCCAAATTGATATTTTTACAGTATTGTGATAATACAGATGGAGTTATAGAATAGATGTACATTATGTGACAGTTACTGCTTCTTAGACAGCTTCAGGATAAGTTTGTGTTTAAAGTTAGACTTAGAAAAATTTAAAATATCAACATTACTATATTTACTATTATAAATTTTGGGTAGACGAGTCATGACAGCGTTCATACCGTATTTGGTACGATGTTTAGGTACATTGAAAAGTGGGGTCTTTCTAGTACGGTACTTAGGAGTGCAGAACTGGATACCTGCGAGAAGATTAGGACTATAAATGTTACTGTGAAGGATATCATGCAAAAAGCACATATCAAGTAATTCTCGTCTAGATTCCAGCGACAAGAGACCGTATTTAATACACTCCTCATTATAAGTTTCACAACGACGCATGCCGGTTTTGTAATTGAGGTGCTTTATGAAGAGTTTTTGTATTCTTTCCAATCTGTTTATATACAAAGCATATTGCGGCGACCATATGGAGCTACCATATTCTAGAATACTGCGACAATATGCGTAGTAGATAGATCTGAGACTGTTTATGTTTTTAAAAGGTTTACAAGTCCTCATAATGAACCCCAGATTGCGATATGATTTGTTTACGATATGGTTGACATGCTCAGAAAACATCATTTTAGAATCAAGGAAAACTCCTAAATCCTTTACTATCTCAGTCCGTTTTATGCCTTCATTTTTAAAGTGATACGGAAAAACAATTTTATTTTTCTTTCGGCTAAAACTGATACATTGACATTTACTTATATTTACTGTTATATTGTTTCGGACATAATATGAGTGTAAGTTATCCAAGTCACGTTGAATTAGTTCACAATCTTTAATCGAGTTAATTTTCATGAACACCTTTTTGTCATCAGCGTAAAGTAGATGATTTGAAAATTCAAAACATTGGTTAATATCATATATATATGCAGAATAGAAAAGTGGACCAAGGTGTGATCCCTGAGGAACACCTGATGGAATTTGTATGAAATCAGACTTGAAACCACCAATGACAACAGCTTGAGAACGATTAGAGATAAGAGGTAGTCCATCTTAGTAAGTCACCATGAATTCCAAGCCTGTACAATTTGTCTAAGAGGATGCTGTGATCCACACGGTCGAAAGCTTTTTCAAAATCCGTGTAGATCACATCAACCTGTCCACAGTCTTCCATCCCACAAATAACATAGTCAGAAAATTCTGCCAAGTTAGAGATGGTAGACTTTCGTTTTAAAAAGCCATGCTGATGATGTGAAATGCCTTTTACAATTACAGGGTAAATGTCATTATAAACAACTTTTTCCATCATTTTACTAATTGTGCATAAAATGGAAATGGGACGGTAATTACTTATTTCCACTTTTGAACCCTTCTTATGAATCGGTATAATAAATGCTTTTTTCCACAATGTAGGAAAGACGCATTGGTTTAACGATGTCTTAAATAATAAATATATAGGATATGCCAATGACTCAGCACAGTTGCGTAAAAATACAGGTGCTACTCCATCACACCCAGGGCCTTTAGAAACATCTAGCGTCTTAAGCATATTAAAAACGTCATCCTTTGTTACGGTTAGACCAGATATTGTGTCAAAGGTGCAACATTCACCGTCACTATTTACAGATCTAGCATACTGAGGGCAAGAACCAGAAAACATACTCTTAAAGTAACTATTAAATTCAGTACATATAGCATTGCCATCAGTAATGGACTTACCTTGGTAACTTAATTGCTTGGGGAATCGAGAACCACCACGCTTCGATTTAACGTATGACCAAAAAGCCTTGGGAGTGAGATGAATCCTATCCTCCATGCAGTTGATATACTTATTAAAACATTGTTGCTGAAGTAATTTTTCACGAGAACGTAGCAAAGCAAACTCATCGTAATCTCGAGGATTCCTAAAGCGTTTCCATTTGTTATGTATCTTGCTCTTTTCACGTATGACTTTTATTAAAGCAGA
The DNA here is from genome assembly GCA_033319125.1 of Parnassius glacialis. Classification (NCBI taxonomy): domain Eukaryota; kingdom Metazoa; phylum Arthropoda; class Insecta; order Lepidoptera; family Papilionidae; genus Parnassius; species Parnassius glacialis. The sequence continues at coordinate 20,128 of JAVANC010000013.1, read as the reverse complement.
GTTATACCAAATGGGATAATATTCTTTAGTGCTAGTTTTATTTTTTAAAGGTACAAATTGATCAAAACATTCTTCTAATTTACTGTAAAATAATGTCGTAGCCACGTCTATCGATTTATTCTGCAGCGTACCATCCCAATCAGTTTGTATAAAGAAGTTATTAATTGCAACATAATCACATTTGTAAAAATCACGTCGCGGTGTGACGACTTCTTTGAAAGGGGTCACAAATAGATCAGTGATGTCAATATACAAAGAAGGGTGATGTTTGTCCTCTGTCAAAAGAGGGGAAGAACATCTTAGAACTTCTGTGTTTAGATTGCAGAATACTAAGTCCAGTGTACGTCTGTTACCATTTAAAATACTATTAAATTGATTTAAGCCCAAGAAAATCATACCCTCCACAAGCGATAGTGCTGCATCCTGAATTTCCATACTCATGTTATGAAGTAATTCGTGATGACCATCCTGCCATTTAAAGCACCGAAGATTAAAGTCACCCACCAATAGGCATGTGTCTCCTGGGTACCGCTCAGTTAATGATGTGACAAAGTTGTTTACTTCATTTAGTTGCGATGGTATATTATATGAATCAGGAGGAATATATACCAAAATAATATTTAGGTTACATTTAGTTCCCAATTCACCCGCAGGCAACGTTATACAGAGTAACTCAGTATTAAGGTTAGAACTAACACCATGCATTTGTCTAGCCCCATATTCACTCCTTATGCAAGCCATTATACCACCACCAGTTTTTTTCTGTGTTTGGGGTAAGTTACGGTCTAAACGCATGACGTCATAACGATTATCACATAATTCAGAACTTAGAATGTCATTCTGAAGCCACGTCTCAGTAAATAATAGAATATCATAGCTATTGCTCGCAATTTGTTTATAAAGATCTACACATTTCGTTCTAAGTCCACGCACATTTTGATAATACACAGATATTCTTTTGTCCTTCCTAACTTCTGTAGATATATATAATAAGAGAAACTACGATTGACATTAATATTATATTGTATATATAAAGATCACCACAATAGAGAGCCAGCATCGTAAAATTATTTTCTGTATTAAATTGTTGTATAAAGAGTTGATTTATTAGTAAATAACACATCCAGGTTAGGTAAAAAAAAAAATTAGTTTCAGTATAATTTTGGTTATATTAAAGATTATAATATTATGACAATACAAAATAATTATCGTGCACAACCCTTGCTGAATAATAAAAAAATACTTACAAATGCATGCGAAATTGTATTTTTGTAATTTATCGTGATAAACTACATGTGAGCTGCCAACAGTCCAAAACCTTTGAATGTTATTATTAATATATAAGAACATCATATAGTCTGCAATTTTAAATAAAACAATACACTCTAACAAACACAACAATACATAATTATGATATGATTTTGTTGTGTTTTTACATACCATGTTAAAAAGGAAGAAAAAACAGTACCGATACAACATTTTAACGAAAGTACATATACGAGTAGATGGATGAAGAATTATACTGATAACAATAAAACATAGTCATTTAAGCTTATCAAGTGTTTCAGTGTTACGAATAAAAATTGCTTCGCTTGTATCCGACTTCCTCATGTAAATGCGACCAGCACGAATCCAGGTGTATTTGTATTTGAGCTCTTTCCCACGTTTACGAGCTGCAGCATGCAGCTGCTTATTTTCGGAGGAGAGGTTCTCAATAACAAAGACAGGTTTCTTTTGTTCTGTGTCGAAGCCAAGGTCATGAGTGTTGAGCTTGTTCTCCTTGTTTACTTTGTTATGCCTGTTGACTGCAGAAAGCAGCGAATCTCGAATTCGTGGTGAACTAAACTTCACTATAATTGTACGTGGTCTGGGGCTGGCCGGGTTAAGCTTAGCGACGCGTGAACAGTACAGAATATCATGGTCACTCATTGTATGGTTAATGGCGCATCCTAGCTGTTTTACTATGCCTACAACATTCTCCGTTTTTCTTTCGGGCACGCACTGTATCTCCAAGGAAGATGCACGGGAAAGTTGATCGAATTGGTTCAATTTATTATTGAGGGTGTTAATCTCGTAACGCAAAGAATCGTTTTCTTTTTTTAATACCAATATTTCTTGTTGTTGAATTTTAAATTCGTCTGAAATCTTATCGAACTTGTCACTCATAAATTCAATAGAACATTTAAGATTACTTATTTGTCCGTTAATTGTGCTAATGCCAACTGTAAACTCCGTGGTGCAAGACTTTAACCCCGTTGCTATTTCTTCGCGAAGTATTTCTCGCAGTTCTGAACGACGCACATAATCACTTGTATTATCTACAATGATATTAGTATCAAGTTTTGCAGGCGCCTTGCGTCGGGACACGTTATTAAACGAAATTTCGGCAAACGATGTAGGTGTTGAGGGGCGAGCTACCGATTCGGAATTGTTACCTTTCGGTTGTTTAATCATACACATGGGGCAAATCCAATTAAATAATGCGTCTGGAAGCAAGCCCGCAATATTCTCTGGGCGTATGTTAAGGCATAAAAAGTGAAATATTTCGTTACATTTTGCGCATTGCAAATAATCTTCTTTTCCGACTTCGCGGGTACACGCTGAACAATTCTTCATAATAACGAGACACTATAGGTTAAAATTAGATAAAGACGTCAATTATGCAAGCCCTCTCGTATCGCAGCGGTGAGGAATGCGGGCACCCCGCTCGCTTATTGCATCCGCGAACTGTCAATACACTTGGCTTTGACTATTAAAGACACTGAATAACTACAAGGGATACTGATCACAAACAGTACTGTTTTACTTGGTTTAGTCGCGATATTTGCGTAATCAAATAAATTAAATATTTAAGAGGATCAAACACACGTCCGCCTCGTAAGAAGGTTGGCGAACCAATTGTACTTTCTATCCAATTTGTACTTTCTCTTAGCTCATCCCATGCTTTCGTGACTCCTCCCAACTTTTCTATGCAATAGTTTATTGTATTGTTCCTTCTTTTCTCTCTATGTTTCCTGATCTGCAGATTTATTTCTTTACTTAGGATTTCTATCTTCTTTTTGTTCATTTTCCTGTCTTCATAGAGAGTCTTTCTTTGTATGATCAAATTTATTGCTTCTGGACCTATTTTGTCTTTGGTGTCTTTATTTATTCTAGTTTTGTTTTCGACTTTCTTAAGTTCGTTTTCGACACTGTCATATTTCTCTTGGACATTTTTGGCATTTTTTGTTGCTTTTAAATCATTTTCCAATAATTCTAGAATATTTTCTGCAATTGGTAAGGGTATTGGTTTTTTATTATTGCTAATGTTTTTTCTCGGTGTTTTCGGTTCCAATACGTACATTTGTCCTCGAAGCATTCTATGGTCCGTGTTGTAGTTGAGTTGATTAACAACATCAATATTCAAAAACACTTTTGGTTTGTTTGTGAGAATGTAATCTATTTTTAACAGTAGTAGAGCCACGGCGGTAGCTTTTGCTGACGCACGGATGGGCCGGCTCGAAGCGGGGTGGTACCACGACCTCACAGAATACCAGCGTGAAGTAGAGATTTACCTCTGCCTTTCGCTTGGTGAGTGCAGGTGGCCGGAGGCCCTTTTTACAGGAAATGAGGCATTCCATCTTAGTCATCACGGGTGGCAACGCATCTGCATTTTGATTCGCAAACGAGGATAGATGTAGATGTCTATGGGCCGCAGCAACCACTTACCATCAGGTGGACTGTGTGCTGGTTTGTCACCCTTATCCTATAAAAACCCATGTCCATTTTCTATTATGTTTTCTATTGTAGTAGCTATTCATGATGTTTAAGTTATTTCCTGATGCAAAATTTATCAGTCTTTGTCTGTTGTCATTCCTTTTCCCAGTTGAATACGGTCCAAGTATATTGTTCTCATTTTTATTCCTCTTTCCAATTTGGCTGTTAAAGTCTCCCATTATAATAACTGTTCTACATAGATTTGGCATAATTTGGTTGAGTTTATTATAAAATTCATCTTTTATGTCCTTCTGGGAAACCTCCGTCGGAGCATATATTTGAACAATTGAAGTGGGTTTTTTATAGCCAGGGAGGTTTATATTCAAAATGGCGATCCTGTCTGATATTCCTCGAAACTCTAATATTTTGTTTTTCAGGTATTTTTTGACCATAAACCCTACTCCGTATATTCCAACCTTTTCATTAATGTGGTATAATATGTAATTGTCACGTTCTTCGATTTTCTCATCCACTCTTCTCAGGTCACTCAAGCCTATAATATCCCAGTTAACGTTTTCCAATGCATGTTCTAGTTCCAGTAAAAATTCTTGTGACTTAAGAGATCTTGTGTTAAGTGTAGCTATATTGAATCTATATCTAGAATTTTGTTTTCTACTTTCAGAGAATGGTTTTTTAAGTAGTGTATCGCTGAATGTTTCTGCTGTAAGCTTTAGGGGGTATTGGTCTATCACCCCACGGTGACCAACCGTATTGGGGATCTGTGTATTTAATGCAAATGTATGTGTAAATAGCATCATTACTTAATTGCAAATGTCCCCTAACCGTTTTAATAGATTTGTGTATTAAAACAGCAATACCCTCATAAGAATCATTTGTATCATTACGGTAAATATTATAATCTTTAATTTTAATGTAAGCTTCAGAGTTTAACCAAGTTTTGATTTAGGCTTTGATATGTATTTTTTCCTGAGTTAACAAAGGTTCTAAGAAACATTAGTTTAGGCTTAACACTTTGAGCATTCCACTGTAAGATATTAAGGTTTACTGTATTACAATTAAGGTTTTTATCCAGTAAATAAATTTAAAACAGTTTTCATCATTGGCCATTCCGAGATATTGTACAGTTACCAAAATTAAACACTCAACACCTAATTTTATCACTTTGTAAACTTTCTCTTGCAAACTTTTTTTTTTTTTTTTTTTTTTGTAGGATAAGGGTGACAAACGAGCACACAGTCCACCTGATGGTAAGTGGTTGCTGCGGCCCATAGACATCTACATCTATCCTCGTTTGCGAATCAAAATGCAGATGCGTTGTCACCCGTGAGGACTAAGATGGAATGCCTCATTTCCAGTAAAAAGGGCCTCCGGCTACCTGCACTCACCAAGCGAAACGCAGAGGTAAACCTCTACTTCACGCTGGTATTCTGTGAGGTCGTGGTACCACCCCGGTTCGAGCCGGCCCATCCGTGCGACAGCAAAAGCTGCCGCGTGGCTCTACCACTGTTAATAACTAAAATTATTAAAAAATATTACCTCATTTAACCTCGTAAGTAGCTTAATAAAAGATATTTTACCAGAAGATTTGTTGCTATTTTCCTCACTGTAACTAGTATTAGGCTTAAATCTATTACTTCGTAATGACGTGTTACGCGCTCTATTTCTTTTCTTCTTTTTTTGTTTGGCGTCGGCAGGACGACGATATATTACTTTTATGTTGACTAATATTATCTTCGTTATGCATTATAACATTGGATGTCACTTCTGAAAAAGTAGGAACATTCTGGGTTGTAGCCGCTTCCTTCTTCGGTGTGTTATAATTATACATCTTCTGCTGGATGTCGTTATGTCCTGTAAGTTTTACGTCCATTTCTCTATGTGGTGTTGGCGCAACATAGATTGTTAAAGCCCTCCTGTATGTGCAATTGAACTCTGCCATAAGTTCTCGCAACTTCCTTTCTTTAAGATAAGCAGGGCAAATCCTAGCTAAAGCCATTTGAGCACCAGAACAATTGACACATTTGAATGCTTTAGTATCACAATTCTCGTGTTCTCCCCCACACTTGGGGCAGATTGTTTTCTTGAATGGGCATAACTTGCGAATGTGACCAACTTCTTACATTGTGAGCGTTGTGTAACAGGATATACATAAGGCTGAACAATTATTTTCATATTGAAAATATATACGTACGAAGGTAGGGAAGACCCTTTGAAACAAAGCCGTATAGTTTTACTTGGACACCAACCTTCCTGTTTCGTGTTACTTCATCGCTTAAGTCTTTTTATGGATATTAATTCTGTAGAATCTGAGCAACATATATTTTTCATAATTTCTTCTTCAGATATTTCTATCTCCACGTTTCTTATAATTCCATAAGAGTAGTTAACCTCCTATGCCTTTTGAATTATCCATCCTGTAGAAATAAATGTCGCACAGGTATTTAATTTTTTAACGCTTTCCCCGTTCGGAAATTGCAACCTTACTTTAAAAGCATTTAAATATTTAACTCTAATTATATTAGTAATTCCGTTTTCTTTGAATAACCGTGCCAAAGCAAATTGCTTGGGCAGCTTTTCAATGCATCTAATTTATACTCGATATCCGTTTCTCTACGTAAGTTCTCATCCTCGAGCAGTCGTTTTTTCTTCCCCTTTCACTTCACAATACTCCACTCCTTATCACTCTCCCCCGTTTCTCTGATTTTTTTTATAATTCTAGGCGTATTATACCAATACTATCCCGCTCTTCCATTTCAAATTCTGTAATATCGTCTTCGTTATATATAATATTATTGTTATATTCTTCATTTCGTCCGTCATTTTCACTTATACTTACAAGTACTACCGAGTAAGCCCGCTAGGAAACAGGCCGCGTGGCCCTACCTACACGTGTGAGTAAATAATGAACAGCAATCTATACGTAAACACATAACAATGCGCGTGAACGCGTGCTACTCACTTAACGTCAGACGCGAGACCGTGAATATATTTGAACTTTATGCTTATTAATGCATTAGTATAGATTTTAATTGTTGAAAATATTATATCTATGATATTTCTACACGTCTTTGTATTGAATTTAATGATTATTTATTCACATTAATAATAATGAGTCGTCACAATATGCAGAAGAAACAGCGTTGGTGATAGCACGCAGGCTTGTGGAACACCAATATTAAAAGGTTGCAATTGGAGCATGCACCGTCTACTACGACCTTGATGCTCCGATCTGCAAGAAAACTGGTGACCTACTTGCAAATTTCTCGGGAAGTCCATAGGAAGGGAGCTTCAAAAAAGCGCTTCGTTCCAAACCCGATTGAAGGCCTTCGCAACGTTCAAACTAGCGACCTACGCCTCCCCCTTTGATTCTACTGCCTTCGCCCATCTATGAGTTAGGTAAGCTAGAACATCACCAGCTGACCAAACCCGACGGAAACCGTACTGGCGGTCACTAATAAGCTGGTGGTTTTCGAGGTTTTACACGTGGTAGAGCCATGCGACAGCTATATTAGTAGTATAGTTGTAGCACGAATAGGTCAGCTCGACCGGAGAAGGACTATGCTCTCACAGAATACGAGCGTAAAATAGCAGCTTAACGCTGCTATGTATGTATGTAAGTATGATGAGTGTAGAGAACCGGAGACCCTTTTTACTAGAAAAGAGGCATTCCATCTTAGTCATCACGGGTGACAACGCATCTGCATTTTGGTTATTTATGGAGGATTTTTTTTGCCATTGATAATAACTTTCTGCATTCTATTAGTTAAATACGAAATAATAAGTTTAAACGATGTGTTCTTGTCACCATAGTACTGTAGCTTACTGGTTAATGTCTCATGGTGAACACAGTCGAAGGCCTTGGAAAGGTCACAATGTATACCCAAAGCATCCTCTGAATCATCCCATGAAAAAAAATATGTTTAATAATCTCAACTCTAGCGTCGGTTGTCGAGCGACCCCTTGTGAAATCGAATTGATTTTTATAAAGTAATTTATTAATATTAAAGAAACTTAACCTCTTATCTAAAATTATTTTTCAAAAATTTTACTTAATTTTGGTAATAGAGAAATTGGTCTAAAATTGGCGGGGTCTAATGTTTTACCAGATTTAAATAAATGTATGACTTTACTATGTTTTACTAAATCAGGAAACATACCAAATTCGACGCTTGTAGTAAATAAAGTGGCTAGATAAGGTGCCATAGTATCTATTTGAGATGAAATAACTTAAACGAAAACCCCCATAAGTCTGCTGTTTTCTTAACATTAATTGTTTTAAAATATTTAATGATATCTTTTGGCAATAATTTATCGAATTTAAAAGAATTTGAACAAGGCTCTGGGTTATGTTTAAGCATTTAAGATTCGGTGACAACAGGAGAAGAATTTAATGATTTTGTTGTCCCAGAAGAACATTAATTAAATTTTTCTCAAAAGCCATAGCAAATTCTTGATCATATTGAGTTAAATATATATGTTCCAACTCTTTGCCCATCATGCCTCGTAAATTTTGAAAATATAATTTAATTTATATTTAATATAACATGAATTTTGTAAATTCCTATTCCATATTTGTGGGCTACATTCATTAAACACAGTTAATTAAAATCTTGTTTTTTTTATATTATAAGGGTGACAATCGAGCACACAGTCCACCTGATGGTAAGTGGTTGCTGCGGCCCATAGACATCTACATCTATCCTCTAATACAAATCAAAATGTAATATGCGTTGTCACCCGTGAGGACTAAGATGGAATGCCTCATTTCCAGTAAAAAGGGCCTCCGGCTACCTGCACTCACCAAGCGAAACGCAGAGGTAAACCTCTACTTCACGCTGGTTTTCTGCGAGGTCGTTGTACCACCCCGGTTCGAGCCGGCCCATCCGTGCGACAGCAAAAGCTGCCGCGTGGCTCTACCACTGTTATTGTTATTGCTACAGATTGCCTCTTGTCGGATTTAATAATTTAAATTAGTTGGAACTGATTCCAAACTATATGTCAAATAATTACACTGCTCAATAGAAGCAGACTTAGTAGCCAAAACTTGGCTAACTTAAATTGTAAATAATAAGATAGCACATTTGCTACCAGTATTAAGTTATATTTGGAAATTACCTATCTTTTGTCCAAAACTTTTTATTAAATTATTTATATCAATTAAGTGAAATTTGTGAATTTTTTTCATTACAATTATATGTCGAATTTAAATTTTATTATTATATATGAAATTTTTCATTTGTAAATTTAAGTTATATCAGATTATTTTCCTGTGGCAACCTCTGTATATGCAGTGTGTAGTATGTGTATGTGTGTGTGTGTATAGGCAGTGTGAACAAGACAATTTTGTGTACATTTAAGTTATTAAGTTGTTCAGTATATCTTACAATAAAATTATTATTGTACTATTTGGGCAAAATTTAGTAAAACTAAGAACCAAACCTGTTAAAGCCACGAAAAAGTCTGAAATTTCGTAATTTATATGTAGTAGATGGTAACCATGACTTTTTTGCCACCAGGGTGGCGCCACTTAGGAATAAGGTGAAACATTTGACAGATTTCAAAGCGGGTGAAGTTAATTTGTTAGAAAAGCGTAGAGATTAATGTTTCATTTCGAAATGTTATTATATTATAATCCGAAATATTGTTATATTTTATATTAATTTGATTAGATTGATAAACCAAACTACGGATATTCTTAAAAGTAGAAGAATGACGAAAATGTACGAATACATCACTAATGCATTGTTTTGTATAAATACGTACAATAGATACCGAAAAAAATTAATTAATTCACATTTTCAATGATAATGACACTGTGTGTCCATCTGCGTAACTATGAAGTTCATCTAAGTTCTGACTACGACATCTTGTGAGCGTAAGATTATGAGGCCTCATTGAGTGGGATGTTGTGTGCACAGGTCCGCCGGCGGTGCGCGCGCTGGGCCCGGTGCGCGTGGTGGCGGGCGAGAACGTCACCATCCACTGCCCCTACTCCGGATATCCGATCAGGTCCATAGAGGTGCATTCCATAGGATGATTCCTATAACACACACGATTCATTTTAAGTTATGTTTACCCTCTTGAATCATATAAATTAAAATCTATCTTTGATGATTTTGCTCTGCTGTGCATTTTTATTTTGATTATTACCTCATAGGCTTTATTGGACTAGTACCTATTACACAAAATGTACACAATTGTATTTGTTGATGGTGCCATCGGTCGCTGGTCAGCGGAAACCTAAAATCTATTTTTAAAGACCTATTCAATTCGACTTGAATTTTTTTTCTTTATCGCAAGATAACGTCTGGTCGTCGCCATATTGAATATTGAATACTGTCATGTCTATAGTGACACTCACATTGATAAAAATCGATTAACGTAAGAATTGTTAAAACCGGCACAGCATACAAAAGAGAAAACATACGAGTACGTACATATATAGTTTGATCAACATATTACCTTTCTTTGCGTCCCGTAGTCGGATAAAAGGGGTTGCGCAGACTGTAAAATAATTTAGTATCGTATCGTGTCGTATTGTACTTTGGCTGTGCTGCAACATGGAGTATGGTCTTGATGCGTGTACGTAGCAAGGAGCAGGTGCTTGTTGTGCGCAGCTCGGTGTGGTGGCGGCGGGTGGGTGGTGCGGCGCTGGCGGCGGCGGGGCGTGCGGCGGCGCGCGGGGCCGCGCTGCGCCTGCAGCCGGCGCGCCCGAGCGACGCGGTGCGCTACACGTGCGGCGTCACCACGCCGGCGGAGCCACGGCCGCCGGCGATATAGACATACAAGTCCGCAGTTAGTATCTATATTGACCTATTCGTACTGCAGCTTACCGCCTCGTGATAAGTGAGCGCCACTGTTGATCATGGCTTCACGGGTTCGAATCCCGAGTCAGTCCAAAATCAGTTCTTGAATTTTTCTGTGAAAAATTCTCAGTACCTACCTGGAGTCAGTACGTTGGCATTATTGCACTCTAGTACCTGGAAAAAATGGTAAGGTCATTGTTCCTGTGCCTGGACCCTCTCGGGTCGTGTCAGATTTCTGTCCCAACAGTCAATGTAGGTAAGAAAATAGAGAGTACACCTGTGCTTGTGTACACTGTGTTGAGACAAAATTTAGTCTGGAGAACTTATTATTACTGCAGCTTAATACGCTGCAGCAATACCCTAACACGTAAATATTTTGTCGCTCTTGGTGAACCTATTACAGTTGACGAATGTTGTGGAACAGTTTGTATGAAATGAAAAGTAAATATTTATGTTGATTGTCTGAATAACTATGAGACTGACTTAATTTTTTCACCTATAGATCCTCCCAAAATATCACCATTCATATTCTCTTCGGAATTAACTGAGGGCAGTGCTGTGCAAGTTCTGTGCGGAGTGTCGTCCGGAGACAAGCCCATGTACTTCTCATGGCTGAAAGATGGTCATCCAATCCCCGCTGATTTGCAGGTTAAGAATTTAAACAATACATTCTCAAGCAGACTTTTTTTCACAATCTTTTTAGTTTCATTAAATTAATAATAATAATTTTGTAAAGTGTTTAAGTATGAGATTCAACATGTTCATTCGTGTTTTCCTTTCCTTCTTTATATTCGTTTGTGTTTTTCCATTTTCAGTATTAAACTACGTAATAATTTTGTATCGACCATGTATCTCCTACTGATTTATTGTTCGCAGATAGAAGAGAAAAGCTTAAACGAATTTTCACTGTTGATGTTCTCGGATCTAACGGCGCGCCACAGTGGGGACTACACGTGTCGAGTGTCGAACCACGCAGCCACTGCAAACTATACCGCCACTCTAAGTGTTAAAGGTATTTAATTTTTTGATAATAAACAATAATAAGTAATTTTGGAGCCGTGGTAGCTCAGATGGTTAGCGCTCGCTGTAAGCTTCACAGTACTCGAGCAACCCGATTTCGATCCCCGCTGGCACCAATGAAATTGTTAATTGCAAATTTTAAGTGCTGATTTACCACGTGCTCCGCGGTGAAGGAAAACATTGTGAGGAAACCTGCGTGTCTGAGAAATAAGAAAAAAAATATTTCGGAGACATGTGAAGTTCGCCAACACGCATTGGGGCAGCGCGGCGGACCTACCTTGCCCTAAACCCTCTCAGAAATGAGAGCAGCCTGTCCCCAGCAGTGGGACGTAAATAGGCTGCAACTTTATATAATCTTTACTTTAATTTTGATGCAAAATCCACATTGTGTAACATTTTGATGATTCACAGTTTTTGGCATTGCCTATAAAAGTAAATCAGGATAAGAGTTATTTTCATTTATAGTTGCACCATCGTGGATTACGGAACGTTAGACGCAGCTGTGTTATTGGGAGCACCTTTGCTGCTAGAATGCGCTGCTAAAGGTTACCCCACGCCAGTTGTGACTTGGTTCAGAAGATTAGGTAAGTGTTATTTTAAAGTTTTAACTTTTTAGTGTAGTATGCCGCTCAGTAAAAAATACCATTAATCGAAGTATTTTATTTATTATCGAAGAAACAATATTGTGTCAGGATCGCGCCAAATGGAAGTCCGTAGTCTCTGCCTACCCCTCTGGGTGACAGGCGTGAGTGTTTATGTATGTATGTATGCAATATTAACTGTCTATAGTTGCTGAGCTCAAACGGCGGCTTAGATTTTTTAGATTTAGACGACTCCGTGGCGCAGTGGCTTAGCAATCAGTTGTTGCGCTGGGGGCCGCGGGTTCGAATCCCGCACGGAACAAGTATTTTGTATGGCCTACAAATAATTGTTCCGGGTCTGGATGTTTGTCCTTGTGCAATTTATGTTTGTAAACTGCCTCCACGACACAGGAGAAAATCCTAGTGTGGGGCTAACGTTTTTAAAAAAGAAAAAAAACGTCTCACACTTTATAAAAAGATAATTTACCAGCATTTTCAGCATAGAAATGTGGGTCGATAGAGACACTTGTGAATTCTATTATATTCAACTAAATCTAAGAAATATCTTTTGACGTTTCACATTAATCATTCCGAAATAACTTTGTACAAGCGTACTCACACGATTTGAAATAACCTTTTTCGTAAATTCAAGCAATTATAAAGTTATTTATGTTTCATTATAACATGTTTAGGTCTTTATCACTAAAAAAATCTTTCAAACAAAGCAAAATATATTTTTTTACCAGAATCAACCTTAAGCTTGACGTTATTTCAATGATATGTCGTTATGCACCTTACCGTAGTGTTAGGATGATTCAAATTCATGTTAATGCGAATAATCGGTAAAAATACTTTTTTTTTTTTTACTTATTTACTATTTATTGATAGACTTCCATAAATTATATGAATCATTAATGAAACTAGTTTTTTTTTCATAAGTTTTGTGAATCACACTGGGGCGAAGTTGCCAGTAAGTTTAAAAGATGCTGGCTTTCTGCGCAAGGAATAACATTTTAAGAGAAATTAAAAATATAATTAATAATGGGGTAAATGTGTAGGGGCACAGTAACTGTAGTTACACACATTTTGCTGCCGCGCTCGGCGGCGAACGCCAGTCGTTCCCCGTCACTGCCCACGCTAGGCCGTTACCAAGTAGGACATATATTGTATCGTCAATAATATATCTCTTAACCTGTAAAATTGAATGAGGGTGTTAAACGAGCACACAGTCCACCTTATGGTAAGTGGTTGCTGTGGCCCATAGACATCTACATCTATCCTCCATTAGAAATCAAAATGTAGATGCGTTGCCACCCGTGAGGACTAAGATGGAATGCCTCATTTCCAGTAAAAAAGGGCCTCCGGCCACCTGCACTCACCAAGCGAAACGCAGAGGTAAACCTCTACTTCACGCTGGTTTTCTGTAAGGTCGTGGTACCACCACGGTTCGAGCCGGCTCATCCGTGCGACAGCAAAAGCAGCCGCGTGGCTCTACCACTGTGAAAATTTATGTCAATAAATAAATAATTATTAAATTATTTGTGTCAATTAAGTGAAATTTGTCAATTTTTTTCATTACAATTATATGTCAAATTTAAACTATTATTACATACTAGCTTTTTACCCGCGCTTCGCTCGCGTGCGATTGAATTTAGGAACATCATTAAAAGCTGTTCCGTGCCAAATTTAGAAAAATTCGATCACTTTTAGAGTCACCTCGGTGTCTATATCCTTCGCTTGCGAATTAAAATGCAGATTCGTTGTCAGCCGTAAAAGGACTAAGATGGAATTCCTCTTTTCCGGTAAAATGGGTCTCCAGTTCTCTACACTCACCATACTAAACACAGCAGCATCAAGCTGCTATTCTACGCTGGTATTATGTGAGAGCGTTGTCCTTCCCCGGTCGAGCCGACCCATTTGTACTACAACTATACTATTAATATAGCTGCAGCATAGCTCTACCAATTACTGAACCCGATAGGCACCTTCCTTACTTATGCCTGATAGGCATAAGTAACTAATACATTATTCGAAAACAACATCGCATAATCACGTACATATCTCGCACAGATATGACGTTGCGCCATATTTATTGATGAAATATGGCTAAACGGCATCCACATTGCCACAGACATGGCTAGATGACACGTGCCCGTGGGAAAAGATGGGCGCCTCAGAATTTGATATATGGGAACCGCCAAAGGAGGATTTTTAGAAAATGCAACTATACACAACTATGCGAAAAAATTTTGCACGCACACGGCTAAAGTGATGGAGAAAACAAAAAAAATTGTTATGGACGACTATGAAATAGACATTAATTTTGAATGCATTATAAAAACTCAAAAAATAATTAATGTAATCACCGATGATGACGATGACAGCTCCACCAGTTGTAGTGAAAATGATTAAATAAATTTAATTTTTAATCTAGTGTAGTCTTTAATTTATATAAATTTATCTCCAGAAATTAACATTTAGCAGTAAATATGAAAAAAAAACTGATAAATTTAATTTTTCAAGTTCTCCTTTTCAATTTTATTCGGGTATTAATCTAGATAAAACTATGCAGGTTCCGATTTTTCAGTTGTAGTACCTAGTCCAAAAATGTGACAGCTGTCAAAAGATATTTCTTAGATTCATGCCCTAGACGGGAATAAAGCACCGCTTCCATCTGTATCTGTCATACTGTACGCTACTGCGCTAGTTGTCACAAGGCTGTTCGAGAGCCTTTTTATCTCAATGGTTGTCAGTTTTTCAAGCTATATCGTTAACGTATTGAAATTTTAGTTTACTGATATGATGGGCTATGTCAGATACTTTTTTTATTGTGTCCTATTTAAATATAGTAAAAAAATGTTCATTATATGAATATCGATTCAATATGTTGTCATCATCTTATTTTGTTATTATGCTTCCTTAACGATTTATTTAAAACGAATGCTATGCTTACCTTAAACCAATGTGATGGTTCCCTGATGGCAAAATTTGGCAAAATCGGTAAGCGGTAGATTGCGATGTAGGTATATGTATATTATATGCAGTCCGACAGTTACCCAAATTCGTCACTAGCTTGCATACTATGTTTACTCAGGTAGCGATTTAGAGGCAATGGACCGCTGGGAGGCCACTGGTGTGGGGTGGGGGAAAGCGCAGGATTTTCGTACGTGTCGGGTGGTGTGGAGCAGGAGGAAGGGAGGGAGGCGGGGAGCGGAGCGGCGCGCGCGCGGCTCAGTGCCCGCGCGGCGGCGCGCGCGCATCAGGGCGTGTACCGCTGCACGGCAGACAACGGCGTCGGCGCACCCCTGATCAAACACGTCAACGTCACCGTGCACGGTTGGTAGCTTTTACTACGTACATAACATTAAGTTATTTGTTTTGAAGGGTTCGTACTTCAGGAATTTAAATTATACTCAACACAGTCATAGTATAAAGAGAGGGGAAGTACGTTATCTTCATACAAACGCACTGCGCGCGGCTTGTATGTATGCGCCATAGTATCTATGAGGCGCCGCACGCACACTTAAACACAATCTCGAAGTATTTCTCAATGCGCCAGTCGAGGCTAACACCGCACGAGTTCACGCGTCACGTAAGCAAGTCACTTATTATAGCATATAATTTTTACTTGACGATGAGGTACCTACTTACTTATTTTTGTTGTATTAGTTGTCTATCAGACAGAGGAAGAATAGTAACTAAGTACCTACTTACGGTTATAAAATCGTAATTAAAAATAAGTAATTGACTAATTGTGAATCAGATAAATAGAGCAAAGTTCGAATAATAACAACAGAACAAAAAAATAATTACAGTCTAAGAGGCAGGCGTTAGTAATTTTATGTTATTGTACGATGTTTTTTTTTTACAATATTTTAGTCGCTTTATTCAATTTTTATTATAGATGTCTATATATAGGGCCGACTTTAAACTAATGATTTGGTGACAGTGACAACCCTGAGACAGTAGGCAATTATATCGCGGATTGTGCCGGAGTTAACCTACTTGGCCTCTCTTTATACTATGACACAGTCAAATGAAAACACATTATCATACATGAGCATGAGACACAATACACGGTAAATGACACGAATAGGTTGTTTAATAAATTGGAAGTTCACACAACACAATAATATAAAGATGTATAGTGATCGTGACTCGAGAGCTGTGGTTATTGGTGGAAGTTACTATTATTTATTCTGTGGTAGAGACCGCTCGCCTGAGCCGCCTGAGCTGTGGCTCACTAAATGGGAATAATAAGTCGAAAGTAAGTTAAAGTTAAGCTAAGTTTGCGGCGCAAAAGATCGGTGCAAGATAATTAAAAAAGAACGCGCTATGTTTTTAATTAAACCGATACCTTAAGAAAACCCGTGTTTTGTAGAACAAATATAGTTAAAATTTGAAATAGTTTTTTTTTATTGAAGCTATCTACAGCCTATTTATTATTCTGGACGTTTTCACTATTTATTGAGTTTAATCCCAAAAAGGTGTTAAAGATTTTCATTTAAAGTCTGTGTTAAAAAACAGATTACTACAGAAACAGAGTACTAAAAATCTAAGCCTATGATATTAAGAATCGCCGTTAGGTGGGATTTAATAGATCACAAATCTTTGTGATTGGCAAATGATCCTGCTAGAAATGGTTTTTTAGCTTCCGTAGAGAAAATGGCATAGTCTTATCATCCGTTATTTTATTACCTGTTTTCTCTAAATATGAGGTATAATTATTTACCATATTTACACGAACACTACATTAATTCAAACAAATTTTACGGATTTAATGTTATAAATCGAATTTAGTTTAATTTTTTTTAATTCCCACACCACCCTAGTCACAGTACCGAGTGAAGCCGGCCACCGTCGAGCGTGTGCCTTCTGTACTACCTTCAGAGGAGTCACAGACAATATTGGCTACATCTTGAAGCGAGCTTCCGTTAAAACTATAAGCCGCTGAAGAAGATTAAGCTTCATTGTGAATGAAGTCTCTCTTACATAGGACAAACAAAAATATCTATAAAAACCTGCATAAAGAACGTAATATAGCTGACGTGAAGCACGGAGGCTCCGGAAGTCAGCAGACTGTAAGCATGCTCAAGATCGTTCCCGCCATTACATTAGATTTGATATACCACAAATCGTTCCAAAAGGATACCTACTCCTACCAAGGATGATTCGCGAGGTTATTGATATTAAAAAATATCCTAATTTCAATAGAGAAGATGGATGAGTGCTACCATCTGCTTCAAATCTTATCTATACAAATAAATAAAAATGAAGTGTCTGTTTGTGATGTAAAAATAAAAGCTTTTTACTAAATGAATACGAAAGTATATACGATAATAATAACATTTCTTTTTAATTTTTGTTTGTCTGTACGTTTGTTTATTCCAGCTAATCTCCGAAACGGCTGGACCGATTTTGACGATACTTTCACTTCCAGATAGCTGATGTTATAAGGAGTAACTTATCCTAAGTTTTAGAAATCGAATTAGGGTTTTGCGTAAAAAAAATTAAAACTCATGAAATGATAGTAAATTCTACGCGGGTGAAGTCGCGGGGGAACTGAACGTAGACGGGCTAACTATGACATCGGGATATTAAATACCTCAGTAGCCCCGTGACCATGGATGCTTTAAAGAATCTGCAACGTTGGAAATTAAAAAGTTAAAATTAAACGCGGTAAATCCGTAAATTAATTCCATTTAATGAGTGTATGGTGCAACACCGTGCATTCTCCCGCGTCGTCATTTTAATAAGTAAACACAATTAATGCGCGACTGACCCTATTTATTAATATTCTTCATTTGCAGTAATTTGATGTTTGCCTACCAATACGGTCGTCTTATCTTATATTTTTATCAAGTTCCGTAATTGTAAAATCTCAATAAATCTTCGTTTCTTCTCAAGATTGTGTTTAACGTATAGATAATATATAAGACCAAACATCTTTATGATCCTTCGAGCAAACTGATCAGTGTTTTGTGGATCTCAAGTGCAGTGCGATCGGTTCGGTTGGCCTCCCACCAGCGGGTCTCACCAATTCAGTTTTAGAGGATTATCGAAAGGAATGAATTTTGTAATAACGCCGCCGAGATTACCGTACGAAAAATTTGTCTGTAGTATCGACTGTTTATTTAAAGACACAGAAAAAATATTTGGTGGCAATACGGCAAGACATTTCGTCTATGCTACTTCGAAGTTCAATGCCTAAAGTGAATCTAACCAAGGACGAATTTATAGCGTTGAGTAACCTACGCAATAAACTAGAACTCACAATTCTCCGTGCAGATAAGAAAATGCCACGGTAGTCATGGATACGTCAGATTATATTTCTAAAATACAAGAACTTTTGTCGTATGGGAGCACTTATAAAAAGGTTAAAAATACCCAACAAATACATTTAATACAACGAGTAACATCATAAAGCAACACTCCAAAAATCACCAAACGGCCGAAGTTGTATGGATATATGCACAAGGCATCACCAACTTACATATTCGGAACACTTAGCGAAAATATTCTCATCGCTCAGGGGATATACAAGAGCACACATAAAGGATTCCTACAATTTTGTCAGCGAGATTAAAGACCTACATCTGGCCGACAAACTACGGTCAGTTACTTTGCCTATTCCCGGCCGCAGAGTAGTTTTTACCCAGAGTAAAAACTACTCTGTGGTCGGGAGTAGGCAAAGTGTATTTAATAAAATAAAGTAATACCAGGCTGCTCAAACCACCGAAAATTTCGCAATTTTTCTGCCGAAAAAAATTAATTATAACTAAACAAAACAAAATTAAAATGCAATTTACATTCGGTGGCTTCCCACATCATAGATGAAGAGTTTAAAAATAGATTGAGTTGGACAGAACCTTTTTTTTAAATTATAGTGTTTAAGCCTCCATGCGGACTTGATAAACGTACACCTTAAGCCAATAAAACTGCTTTTTTTATGTCAAAATAGCAATTTATCGATAAAAAAATGATAAGTTCAACAATCCTTTATATTGTGTTGTTTTATGCTTTTTATATCATTTGTATATTCAATATGATTGTAAGATACGATTTCATGCGACATTACGTTGTAATCTTGATCTTAGGCGCTGGTAGAACATATCTACGCGCTTTGCACTGCGTGCATTCCGCCACTTTCCAGAGGTAAGGTCTCATTACATAGGCTGCACTAAAAGTATCGGGAATGGAATATTTCCACTGTTCCTGTCACATTAAAATCTTTTCAACTCGGTCTTGTCACAAGGTTTTGTCAAACTTGAGTTGAGAAAATAGAATGGACTCGAGAAAATTCAAGAGCGATGATTTATTATGACTTTCGAAGTGGTTTAACACAAAAACAGTGAAACCACATCCAAAACTACAATTTATCGCTGGTTTGCTGAATTTCAACGTGGACTTCCCCCCCCCCCCCCCCCCCCGTCAAGGTCGTGCAAAAACTGTAGTCACCCAAGAAAACGTTGATGCTGTGCGTAAGCTGATTAAGGAAGATCGACATGTGACATACCGCAAAATTTAGGCGACTTTAGACATTGGCATGAGTCAAATACAAATAATCTTGCATGAAAAAAAGTTGTTTTCCCGATGGATACCGCATTCGCTCTGTGAATAGCAAAAAGCGGCTCGCGTTACTTGGTGCGTCAGAACTCTCGAAAGATTCCACGCAGGATCCTCAAATGCTGTATACAACATCGTATCAGGTGACGAATCCTGGATATACGCGTACGAACCCGAAACAAAAAACCAGTCACGAGTTTGGGTGTTCGAAAATGAATTAAAGCCCACAAAAATTGTTCGTTCACGGAGTGTTGCAAAAAAAAATGGTGGCCACGTTTGTCTCCAAAACCGGCCATGTTACGACTATTCCTCTTGGGGGACAAAGACAGACACAGAACAAAAGAGTTTTTAGATCAAGACCATTATTAGACCATCCGCCGTACAGCCCCGACCTAAGCCCTAATGATTTCTATACTTTCCCTAAAATAAATAATAAAT
>JAVANC010000012.1:41925413-41952913 GCA_033319125.1 Parnassius glacialis | reverse complement strand
GGATGTGGGGGGGGGGGGGGTCTACATTATTCAATGTGTATTTATATAATTCTTGTAAATATTAGAAATCATTATGTTCCAAGTTTTTCTTTTCATTCTTTAATCGTTACGATGTTGATTACACACGTAGTCTTTAAAGTCGATGGTGAAGTCCGGTTGTCGACGAAGGTGCGATTGCCAGAAATTGCTTTGTTTCCTTCTCCAACGCAAGATCCTGCCACACTGGGGATCTCCAAATTTATCCATTTCTATAGCTCTTTTAATTTAATTTTCCGAATACAGTCAGGACCTCAAAGGACCAAGGTTCACCGGTTACATAGGTTGACTCTGCCACAATATTGGCAACACTCCAGTATTAATTTCCAAGTCAAGCACGTGCTTAAATCAAAATAGCTAGCTACAGGAAAGTAAACTTACAGTCTATATACGTCCCAATGCTTGGCACAGGTCTCTCCTCATTTTTGATAGAGGTTTAGGGCAAGGAACCGCTATTACATCTGATTTGATAGACCAAAAATCCTCGCTAAACAACATCAACCAAGGATGATACGTTAGGCTATTGAAATTTAAAAAAAAAACATTCTAATTTCAATAGAGAAGGAGCCTGGGTACTACCACCTGCTTGAGATACTGTAATTAATAAAATTAAAACTAAACCTAAGCATACCACTGCAAGAACAGGAAGAAGAAGACCCAGCAAGGACTTTTTAAAAAAAAAACAAAATTGAATATTATAAAATTAACAACACAACAAATTAGAAATAGCTTGGTAGCGATCACCTCATTCTCAGGGGTTATTATGATCCATAAATTCCTTAGCGCCACTATTAATGTCTTGTACATAGCAACACTAGTTACACTAGCACCCTCTAGTGTCGAGTAGCAGAACAAGGAGATTCAAGATCCTTCCAGAAATTTCGGGACCGATATGTACTCGAACATTCTAGATGTCGCTACAGTAGAATGTTCTGGAAACTATCTGAGGCCCTATATAAGGCTGGTATAGACCACGACCGAGGCAGTGTTGAATTGGCGATACAAGAGAATACTTCGAAGCGAAATAACTGCGAACTAAAGTGATTGTGTTTTATTATTAGTGTGGTTTTAGATTGTAATTAGTGTTGTGTGATTAAAATGTCAATTTTGGTAATTTAATCGCCAGTTTTTAATTGTCTCGAACCCCAAGCTCGTAACAATTGGTGTCAGAAGTGGGATCAAATCATGCCGATTTTAGCAAAGGACGACATGGAAGGTATTCATACCCGAAGTCAACGCCAGCTAAAGACGGACCAGAGACGATTTGATGGTGCAACGCCACAAATGTCGGAGGGCCAGACGCTGACCACGGAGGCCGACCCGTCAGTAGCTCCTGCATCTGCAGCACCTGACTTAAGTGCTTTGATGATGATCTTGCAGGATCCGGCTCGCCGAAACGAGAAACAGGTCCGTCGACAGGAGGAACAGAGTCGTCGGTTGGAAGAGCAGCTGCAGTGCGGACAGGAGGAACAGGCCCGCCAACAGAAGGAACAGCGCCGTCGGTTGGAAGAGCAGCTTCTTCTCATGAAGGACCTTCACGCTACCTTCGGGAAGGAGATAAGGGAGGTGAAGGATAGGGTTGCTCAACATGACAACCGCCTGTCGGAAGCTGAAACCCGAATCGACCAAGTGAACAATCGGGTTTACAACGTGATGGTTAACGTGAAGAAAACGCTGAACGACCTCAAAATTGGGGATGGAGTTACAGCTCCCGTGGTAGCTACAACACCTTCGCTACGTGGATTCAAAGTGCCACCGTTCGACGGGACTTCTTCCTGGTCGGCCTACAAAATCCAGTTCGAGGCTGTCATGAAAGCGAACGGCTGGAATAAAATTCAGGTTTTGACTGCTCTCATCCTAGGCCTACGCGACCAGGCCCTAACCGTTCTGGAAGCTCTCGGTAAGGAAGTGACTTACGAGCAGCTCCTTGAGGCATTGGAGGCGAGATATGCCAACGCTCACCTGAAATACGTCTTTCGTGCGCAGCTCAAAGATCGAATGCAACGCAGTGACGAAAACCTGCAGCAGTGGGCCCTTGAGGTGGAGAAGCTGGTTCGAAATGCTTACCAGTCTGTATCTGAGCTCATTGTGGGGAACCTGAAGCAGACATTCATCGACGGCATCTGCGACCTTAAAGTCAGAACTGCTGTGGGGCTCGGGCACCACGAGACGATTAAGGACGCGTTGGCCCATGCACTGGGGGTGGAAGCCGTGCGACAGGATCATCGTTCCTATCGCGTCAGGGAGGTTGCAGCAGCTACAGTTCGTGACCGCAGTAAAGGATACAGACCTAGGTGCTACGGCTGTGGGGAGATGGGCCATCTTCGATTGAGCTGCCCTAAGCAAACTGTAGAAAGGAAAGGTGATCGATTTCGAGAGAGTAGTGCGGCTGACAGCACCGCCCAGCGCAGCGGAAAATCTCATGATAACGCAGATGCATTGTCAAAAAGACCGTGTCCTGAAAATTGCAAGCATTTTACTAGGCAATATCATAGACATAGAAGATAATAGGCAGAAATTTCGGGACCGATATGTACTCGAACATTCTAGATGTCGCTACAGTAGAATGTTCTGGAAACTATCTGAGGCCCTATATAAGGCTGGTATAGACCACGACCGAGGCAGTATTGAATTGGCGATACAAGAGGATACTTCGAAGCGAAATAACTGCGAACTAAAGTGATTGTATTTTATTATTTGTGTGATTTTAGATTGTAATTAGTGTTGTGTGATTAAAGTGTCAATTTTGGTAATTTAATCGGCAGTTTTTAATTGTCTCGAACCCCAAGCTCGTAACATTATAATAACCCTTTTTATACAAACTTAGTTAGTTTTTGAAATTTGAGCAGGTCAAATTTTGTATATTTCCTGGAACTTTGTTGTAAAACCTCCCCAAGCATGAATTACTTACTCGATGGACTCGAGTAACTGGTACTACTTGCTTGTGTCTGTTCCTAGTATTTACAGAATGAATATCACTTATTTTTGTAAAAAAAAAGTATATATTTGTGTACGAACATTACATTTTCATAAATGTAATGAGAGGCCAAAGTTAATATATTAATTACCTTAAATTTTTGTCGCAGTGACTCTTTAAGCTTTAAATTATAAATTGATCTTATGACCCTCTTCTGTAAAACAAATATAATTTCAGTGTCAGCCCCGTGTCCCCAATAACAAAATACCATACGACATTATGCTATTGAAATAGCTAAAGTATAACGGCTAGTGTTTCGACAGTGGTAAGATTTCTAAGTTTCTTCAAAGCATATGCTGCAGAACTAAGTCTGCTTGCAAGTTTTGATATATAGGTGCTTCATTGTAGCTTTCATCTAGTGTGATATTATTATTTATTATGAGCATTCGTCTAGTGTGATTCCAAGCAAAATGGTATCGACAAGACTCACCTCCTCCCCATTTAAAATTACATAGTAGATCGGACCAAAAGTAATAATTAAATAGCTCATGTTACTTTACTATTTTTTTTATTTCTCAAACATGCAGGTTTCCTCACGATGTTTTTCTATAACCGCCAAATACTGGGTAAATCAGGACTTTAAATTGCAACCAACAGTTTCATTGATAATTGCAGAGCTGCTTGCGTACTGTGAAATTTACAGAGAGCGCTAAGCCCTCGAGCTAACACGGCTCCTACAGGAAACAGTAGGTATTATTCGAAAGTGCATTTGTGTCACGTAAGCAATTGCACTGCGTTGCTCGCACCACACGTGCTTGAGCATCTGAGGATTCCTCCCTCGATAAATGAATTTTTGTCGTTATACAAGATCTGTTTAAGTAGTTAAAATAAATTAAAAGAAAAACCATCTGTTTTAAATATTTTGCGGGCGCTTATAAGATTCAGTTTAGTTAAAAATTTTATCTTCTCCCTATTTATGCTTCATCAGTCTTTAAAAGTCCGTAGCTGGACATGGGCTTCCCTTGAATCGCTTGGCAGGCAGATATACCAAACATCTTACACATTTGATGTAGTTTCCCGTCGTCTCGTCAGATATTTTACGCCTCGCGTTAGCAAAATGGTTAAATGGTTATGGTTATGGTTATGGAATCGAAAGCCTCAAGGTGTTTTGATACCTAAGTCGCCTCTTACGACACCCATGGGACAAAATGGGGCGAAGTATGCACAAACTAAAACGATAGGTTGTGTCTCCCTTTTCTGATGCTAGCCGTGGCCTTGGCTGCAACGGTGTTCGAGCCTCTTCCTTCGGCTGTATTCTTGCAACGGACCTCTCAGGGATTAACCATACTACGCTACGTTGGGTTCGGGGCAATGAGGTGGGCGTGACCCTAAATGAAGACGTTCTATTTCGTACAACAACCCCGTTTCTTAAAAGAAAGGGTTGACGAATAAGATTACGGGTCCCTAATTAAAGATCCCGGTTTCGACGTCAGTCATTAGTGGACTGTATCTTCTTGTGCTAAGTAGACGCTGGGTGCCTTAAATACAACATTTTTTTTAAAGGATAGGGTGACAAACGAGCACACGGTCCACCTGATGGTAAGTGGTTGCTGTGGCTCATAGACGTCTACATTTATCCCAATAAAGAATCAAAATGCAGATGCGTCATCACCCGTGAGGACTAAGATGCAATGCATCTTTTCCAGCGAAATGGGTCTTCGGTTCTCTACACTCACCATACGAAACACAGCAGTATCAAGCTGCCATTTTACGCTGGTAATCTGTGAGAGCGTAGTCTTTCCCCGGACGAGCCGACACATTCCTGCTACAACTATACTAGCTGCGGCATGGTTACTACATATAAACGTTGGCTATTCTTCATAAAAGCCCCCTTGGAAATGCGATATTGAATATTTCCCTGATTTACAATTTTCCCTATCACTCCGTAACTGCTTTTCTTTCTTGATTTAAAACTGGGAACTCTTAAACATGTAATGGAGGCTCTAGAGCCACCAACACACGGCAAAGTCAATATAAAAATATATTAAATGACAATTCAAGAAAATACACAGCGTCTACCTACAAAAACTGTTTACTATAAAACTTCAATAAAACAAAGACTATATATGAACACAACGCGTGACAGAACGCTTCATTACTCGTTTAATTATATAATTAGTACTAGCTCGCCAGGCAGACCTTGTTCTGCCCTTTCCAACGACCCCTTCTACAAAATTCCTTAAATTCGCAATAAAAATTTTTGAAGGTCATTTAGCGGGAAAGAAATTATCCTATCTCTCAAGTTGGACCAAACTGCACACAGTGTGCAAAATTTCATTGAAATCAGTTCAGTAGTTTAGGAGTCCATTGCGGACAAACAACGTGACACGTAATTTTTATATATAAAGATTACTCAACGTTTCATAATTTTTTTGGAAATCATTGATACCAAAAAGCCGCCTTTAAAAGTTTAGTCAGCGAATACCAAACAGCAGTACGTGCATTGTTGTGTTCAAGTGTGAAGTGTACAGAGAGTTAGTATAATTACTCACTGCCTCTTATCTTTCCATCTTAATAGGGTTTCCATCTTAGTCGTCAGGTCGTCTTTGTCACCACAAAGCACGTAAAGCCTTTTGTTTGCAGTTGGCTGCAGATGTCCATGGACTGCAGAAGACACTTACCACTAAGTAAACTGAAATTATATACAAAAATCTTTATCATGGATTATAATGAATGCGTTTTCAAAGTTAAAATTGCTTTAGTAGAGAATCTTATACCATTTGTCATTGCCAACAAATTGCTGATTCAAACATTTTGATTCATTTCGAAATTTAAATTCTACACAGACAAATCGCGCGAGTGAAACCTCAATTTAGCCCGGAATTTGTTTATTTTGTTTCTTAAAATTAATCTAAAATTTACAATAGTTAAAAGTATCAGGTATGATTAAAATTAAGGTTAATAAAAGATGAGGCCTCATTGTTGGTCGAATAATTTAGATTATTTATTGTATCATACAATTATAAGAATATATGCCTTCCATTAATAACAAGAGCACAGTCTTGACCAACTTTATACATACATTGGTTCATTGGTAGGTTTTTACTTTTTTAAAAACGTTAACGTTACTTGTGGATGCAGTTCACACACATATATATCAAAGGGATAAAAATCCAGACCCGGATCGATCTTTTTGAGCACATACAAATACTTATTCCGTGCGGTATTCGAAGCCACTGCGTCACAGAGCCGTCAAGGTAGGTCGACTACCTTGCTGTTTGTTCTTCGAGTTATATGCGTAAACTCTAGATAAATTTTTATAAAAATTATTTATTTAATCTACCAATCACAAGAGCCATTAACAATGTATATCGTAAAAAATATAGAAAATAGTTTTAAAATTTATAAAATAAGTTTTCCCACAAAACACTTAGCAAGTAAACTGTCTATCAATCATTTGTCAGAAACCAAGTTTAGTCTTTGAATAAATTTTAAATCATAACTATTTCGGTCCATTGAGGCTCAAAGCTTGAACTGAAGTTAATCCTGTTTTTAGGTTACTTGGAATTTGTCAAGATTAACCAAGTTATGAGTTTTTCTTAAATATCATTAAAAACGATTTTGTTATTAAAAATGAGAAAAATTAATAAGCTATGAACCGCGTAGTACTATTAAAAATAATATTAATTGGTTAATATTTTAGATAGGAGATATTATTAATATTACGCGGACCGTAGTCAATTAATTTTTTTATAAAATAAGGACCATTGTTTTAATAAATTATTATATAAAATAAATATATATCTAACAATGATATATCCAAATATAGAAATAAAACAACGTCTTGTATGGTGAGAAAATTGAGAAGTGCCCTTTATTTTTCCAAAGACAGTTTACGTCATAAAATAACAATTGCTTTCTTATTAAATTCATTCTATTCACAAAAAATATACAGAAAACTAAAAGATAATAAGAATCTTTACCATAATAAATTTCTACAAAGTAACGCCTGATTCTACTAAATGATTCTGTTATTTTCTTTAGAATATGGGTGACAAACGAGCACACAGTTCACCTGATGGTAAGCGGATTCTGTGGCCCATAGACATCTACATTTATTCTCAATTAAGAATCAAAATGCAGATGCGTTGTCACCCCTAAGGACTGAGATGGAATGCCTAGATTCCAGTAAAAAGGGTCTCCGGTTCTATAAACTGACCATACGAAATACTGCAGCATTGTTTTTTTTTTTTTTGCGGATGGAAAATCATCTAATGACGCCTTTCGCTGTGGGTGGAGCGGAAGGGAGTGTCAGACTTTTACTGACTAAAAACCATCCGTGTTCCTTCAGTGCCCTTACGTTCCGGAGCCGCGGTATCTCTTTCGAACAGCCCGCAGCCCCGGCAGGCGTCGGCCCTTGCGGGCCCCTTCACGCTGCTGACAGCTCTTTGAGGCGCGCGTGGAACAAAACGCGCCGTCGACACGGCCTGTCGTCGTTAGACGGACGGATGGCGAGCTACCCATTGCTCGCCGTCCACAGGCCCGCGCCTACGGTGGTCGGGGGCCACGACGTAGCCCCCGACGCCCGGGGCGTCTCCCGCGGCGGCCGGGAAGGAATGCTGTTGCTCTTTCCTTCTCCCGCTCCGCCACCTCCTTCGCTAGCATCACTGCTTCGCAGAAGGTGGTGACGGCATCCCATTCCGTCTCGCTCCGGACCATGGCTTCGACCAGGGCCGGACGCGAGAGGTCGCCGCCGTCTATCGCCGCTACGAGGACACGGCGGTGCTCCGCCCAAGCAGGGCACACCTCCACGGTGTGCTCCACCGTGTCCTCCGGTCGATCCTCGCAGTGGGAGCACCCGGGCGTTTCCTCCCGCCCGATTCGGTGCAGGAACCTCCCGAACACACCGTGTCCGGTGAGGACCTGCGTCAGGCGGAAGGTGAGGACGCCGTGGCGTCTCTCAAGCCACTCCTCAAAGAGGGGTCTTATCGCCGCTATAGTGGCGTGCCCAGCACGGGGTTGCGACAGTCGCTCTCTCCATGTCGCCATGAGATCATGCCGGAAGTCTGTCCGCTGCGCGACAACTTGCCGCGGCAGCGGGGTTTCCCCCCGGCATAGTGCCTCCGCGCGCCATTCGTGCAGGCGCGCGAGGACTATCGCCTCCAGATCCCATGGCGGCAATCTGGCAAGGAGGCTCGCCGCCTCGCGGGAGATCGTGCGGTAGCCGCGAACCATCTTTACGGCAACCACCCTTTGGGGCGCGTTTAGGTGGTGGACGGCAAGCCACGCCAAACCACGCGCCCACACCGGGGCCCCGTAAAGGGCCATGGACCTCACGATCCCCGCGTAGAGCCTCCGGCAGGAGGCGTTTGGCCCCCCCAGGTTCGGCAGGAGCCGCCTGAAGGCAGCCCCGGTCCGTTCCAGTTTGGGAGCCAAACGTCGGAAGTGCTCAACGAAGTTCCATCGGCCGTCGAGGACGAGTCCTAGGTGCTTCAACGTCGACTCGACGCCGATGGATACCCCTCCTACCATCACTGAGGATCCCGGTGGTGGCCTGTTCCGAGGACCATGGAAATGCATGGCCTCGGACTTGTGCAGAGCCACCTCGAGACCCAGTTGCCGGATCCTCTCAACGACTATCGCAACCCCGCGTGTCATAGTTTCCGCCGCCGCCTCGTACGACCCCCCTTGTGCCAGTACCAGCGTGTCGTCAGCGTAGCAAACGCTGACGCCGGTAGGGAGGTCAGCGCGCAGCACCCAGTCGTAACCGATGTTCCACAGGGGCGGCCCCAGAACCAAACCCTGTGGGACACCGCACGACATCTCTCGCCGGTTCCACTCACCGTTTCGACCGGGGTAGATGACGGCCCTGTCCGTCAGATAGTCCCCGACTATACGACGGAGATAGGTCGGCACCCGGTGATACCGGAGTGCCTCCCTAATGCAGCTCCAGGGCATGGAGTTGAAGGCGTTGGCGATGTCGAGAGACACCGCCAAGACAATCCCCCCCCCCCTGGCCACAGCATCCCCCGTCGTGAGGGCTCTCACGCGCATGATGGCGTCCACCGTAGAGCGCCTCTTCCGGAAACCAAACTGGTGTTCCGCAAGATCCGGCCCCGTCCCCGCAAGGTGCTCGGCGAGGCGGTTTGCAATTACTCTTTCAAAGAGCTTGCCCACCTCGTCGAGCAGCACCACGGGCCGGTATGCGGACGGAGAGTCCGCAGGGCGCCCCGGCTTCCGAATGAGGACCAGCTTCCCCGTCTTCCAACGAAGCGGGAATTGGCCTCTCTCCAAGCATGCGCTTAGGAGCCCCTCCAGTCGGGGCCCGAGAGCCTCCGAGGCCAGGACCCAGGCTTTGCCAGGCAAGCCATCGGGTCCTGGGGCGGTATTCCTGGCCTTGAGCCTACGTACCGCCACTCTCAGGTCTACCCCGGTCCCTTCCGGGATGTCGTCGTCGTCGTCCTGGTGGTCCGCTTCCGGCACCGCAGGTGGCGGAGCCATAGGCGGGGGCGGATGTTCCCCGCGCGCAGGGAACAGAGCGCTCACCACATCCTCCACGAGCTGAGGCCGGAGGCTCTGCGTCAGCGGTGGGGCCCAGGTTATCCCGCACCATCTTGTAAGGGCGCCCCCACGGATCTCTATCGAGAGTCTCCAGCATCTCCTCACGGGCCCGATCCCGGGCCCGCAGGACAGCCTCCCGGAGGGCGGTCTTCGCCGCTCTGTATCCCTCGTACAGCTCCGCCTCAATGGCTGCCGCATTCGGTGGACGAATGCGGAGCCTGCGATGCCTGGCGTACAGGTGCCGCTTGGCGACACACGCCTCGCGCAGAGACGTCAGCTCACGAGACCACCAATACACCTGACGCCGGGCGCTTCCTGGCCGGACGCGGGGCATTGCCACGTCACATATCTCGGACATGGCCTCCTGGAACCACCCTGCCTCATCATTGACGTCGGCAGGCCTGTCCGGTGATGACACCCAGGCCTGCACGATCGAGGCTTCCAGGAGGAGCTCCCGGTCCAGCTGCTTCAGCGCCCAACGCGGACCACTCGGGGCCTGTAGGACTGGCGCGCTCGAGGGCTGGGTGGAGACGTCAAACCGGATGTACCGGTGGTCGGAGTAGGTCTCCACCCCCTCCATGACACGCCAGTCAATGGCACGCGGCGACAGAGCGGGGCTAGCGAACGAAATGTCCACCACCGAATCGCCCCGCATCCGCACACACGTGGGGACAGAACCCCGATTTAGGACGACCAGGCCTGTCTCCAGAGCCCAGTCTTCCACCATCCTACCCCGCACATCTGTACGACGAGAACCCCAAGCCAAGTTCTTGGCATTGAAGTCCCCGAGGACAAGTACGGGGAGGGGATAACTTCCGACGACGACTGCTCTCAGCTCTGCAAGAGAGTTGTGAAACTCGGCGAGAGATCGGTTCGGGGAGAAGTACACCCCCACAACGACGAACTCCCCGAACCGTGCTGCTACGCACCCCTGACCCCTCCTGACACCTTCAAGGGTCGGGGTACCGGCGGCGGCTGAAGAAATGATGGCCACTGAGCCGTTAAGGTCCGCCACCCAGTCCTCCCTAGGCCAGACAAAATACGGCTCAGCGACCACAGCGATGTTAATCGACCACTGCGCCATGCTCTGAAGCAACAGATCCTGAGCGCAGGCGCAGTGGTTGATATTCGCCTGGAGGAAGCTTAATGGGGCCGTTATAGGCATTCCATTTCAGCTTCCTCCACGGGGCGCCTCTCTGCGGGCGTCGGTGTCGCGGCGGCGGCGGCAGTGACAGTGACAGCGGCGGCGGCGGCAGTCGCGACTGCGGCGGTGGCCACAGAGGCGGTGGCGGCGGAGGGCCCTCCCCTACCCGCGGCCTTGGCCTTGGCGGGTGGCACGCAGGCCTTGCTTCCGGCCCGGTGATCGGCTGGCTTGCCGGCCGCCGCACATGCATCACAGTGCGGCGTGGCGCAGCAGGTCGCCGATATGTGTCCGGGCTGACAGCAGCGGAAGCAAAGGCCACTGCGGTCAACCTCCGAGGCGCATTTCACAGATACGTGGTACCCCACGAGACAGCGGTAGCACCTCAGAGGTCTGGGCTCCAGCAGCTTAACCTGCTCTGAGACCCAGCCCACCAGAAGCCTTCGGCCCTCCACTATGGTTTTGGCCGCCGTAACAGGGCAGCACACCGTGGCGGCATGCATACCCTGTTGGTCCGGGCGTATGGCGCCTGACCTGACCTGGTCAGTAGTGCACCCCCCGGACCTGGCGACGGCGGCCACCAACTCCTCCTCCGATACCGAGTCGTCCAGACCCATGATGCGCAGGTCTGCGCATCTGACGGGCCTGGACACTCGGGCCTCGTCCGCGTCCAGGGACGCTCTGAGCTTCGCAGCCAGAGCGTCCGCGGTCGCGCCACTGGATTCCCC
This sequence comes from Parnassius glacialis, assembly GCA_033319125.1. NCBI lineage: Eukaryota > Metazoa > Arthropoda > Insecta > Lepidoptera > Papilionidae > Parnassius > Parnassius glacialis. The sequence goes on along the minus strand of JAVANC010000012.1, from coordinate 41,941,530 downwards.
GGGGATCTCCAGCATACGGGCCCCCGTCTGGGTGACTTTGAGCCGGAGGCCCCCGGTGATCCCGAGCTCCCCGAGATCGACCGCCTCTTTCGCCTTCGCGAGCAGATCGCGGTAGGTAACGCACTTCTTTTCCGCGTCCGGCTGTAGTGTAATCACTACAGCTGCGGTCTTCGGGGCGCGGAGCCTAGCCGCGATCTTGCGCGCCCTGAACTGGCGCTGCCGCTCCTGCTCTTTGGCCTTTTTCGCTGCCTTCTTCCCCTTATTTTTGTCCCCGACCACCTGCCAACCGGCTTCAGCCGCGGGAGGTGTAGGGAGCTGAGGGGGCGGTGGCGGCGGCGGCAGCTGGCTTGCCGCTGGCGCTGGCACATTCGCCGCAGGCACTGGGGCTGGCGCAGCCACCACCTGTGCTGCCGCTTTGCCCTTTTTTGCCTTCGCCTTGCCTCTCTTTCCCGTTGACGGCTTAGCCGGAGCCGGTTCAGCCGGTACCGGTTTTGCCGGAGCCGGCTTTTCAGGGGAGGGAGGGGCAACTGCAGCCCCGCCCGAAGGCTGGCTGGACGGCCCCGGCCTGATGGATGCGGCAGCTGTGGCCGCCGCGTACGAGACCGTTGCCGGCCTCGCCGCCGTCTTGTTTGCCCCTAGGGGGGGGCGCAGAACGATGCCCTCCAGCACGGAGAACCGGTGCTGGAAGGCAGCCAGCTCCTGCCGGACCAGGTTCAGAACCTGGTTCTCCACCGGCACGGGCTGGCTTGGACGCTGCGTCTGGGGCGCCGCGCGAGAGGCAGGCTCACGTAGACTGGCCAGGTCTGCGCGGAGCTTCTCGTTCTCCTTCTGGAGAGTCTCCATGGCGGACGTCAGGCGGGCCACGTCCGCCCGCAGCTCCGCTACCTCGTTTGCATTAGGCTCGGCCCCAACAAAGTTGGCCTCCGCAGCCGCCATGATGGAAGCGGAGGCCGCGGGAATGGCCTTTAACTTTGAGGAGGCCTTTTGCTTGTGGGCCACGACCTTGATCGCGGCCTCCACCTCCTTTAAAAATCTGGCCTTACGCTCCACCTCGGAGCCGCCAGTCGCATCCGTCTCTTCGCCTGATACCCGAGCCGTATCGCCCGGGTGGCGCCCCTCCTCGGCATGCTTTGCCGCTTGTTCGGCCCTCTGATTGTCAGAGGGCCCCCTCTCCTTGCCTCTCAGCCCGCCCCGCCTGTTGGTGGGGATTTTCCGGGCCGAAGCCTTCTCTTCACCGGCCGACGACCCCTGGTCGCCATCCCGCCTGGACCGCTTGCGGAAGAAGAACTTACTAGTCTCCGCGGTCCCAGGCTCCACGCGTCGGGAGCTCTCTGAGCCTCCCACGCTGCTCGATGCGGCGTCGGACTCTGTCCCCGCATCGTTCCTCCTCTCCTCTACGTTGCCGTTGCCGGCGGTTTTGGTTTTTTGTTTTTCTTTTTCTTTATTTTCCATATTTGTACCCACGAGTATGGGAGTAATTAAAAGTCCACCTTGGCAGTGACCCCTTACCAAGGTAAGCAGATTTAGAGGATTTATTACTCGCCAGGGGGTCTGCAGGTACCCTGGCGAGGAGCGCACTATCGACTGATTTGTTCATAGAACCCCGTCAGCCATCCATCCCCTCGCGGTGCGTCGCCGCTTGAGATTCGGGGTAACTTTTTATAGAGGTTTTCTCCCTCGCGGTCCGGGCGGTTAAGCCAAGACCCTCGGTCCCAATCAAAGCCGCGAGACATGATCCACGACACTTCGATACTGGGATTACGAGACCGGCGGTGACAGCAAAGGATGAATCCTTCACTGTCTGCCCGGAGGCAGGGTAAGTGCACACCGAGCCCGCCCTCTCTCCTCTGCTATGCCCTCTGCTGATCAGAGGGTCACGCAGTGGAACGCGCCGTTGGTCCGGGACGGACCCCACCCATGTCAGAATAATTAGCCGCGGCAGTAACCTTCCCCAAGGAGTAAGAATTTCTTCTCATTTCTCGAGGAAGATTACTGCCGCGCCCAGGGTGCACCGGCCCAGTAGCTGCTCTTCCCTCCAGACGTATCGAGAGGGACCCGCAACTACCAAGCACACGTGGAGGACTTCTGACTTCGCACCCCACTGCAGCATTAAGCTGTAATTTTACGCTGGCATTTGGTGAGAGCGTGATCCTACCCCGGTCAAGTCGACCTGTTGGGGCTACAACCATAACATGGCTACAGCGTGGCTCTACTACGTAAAAATAGGAATATTTAGAAATAGGATCATTCTAAACCTTCATTTGGTTCAAGGGCAAAGATGAGGTCTACGATGGAGCGAGTTTTACCAGGAGAAGCCTGTTCACACGTAACTTGCAGTGGTTCAGTTTATACGTAATCGCAAACACAAACGCGGACAGGACATTCCACTCCTTGGCTGTGCGCACTGGCATTTGGAACTCCGGCGTTAATATACATTAGGTCAAAAGAGCAGCCATCTATGAGTACCCTGATCGACCGTTCACTCAGAAAGTCAGATATCCAGTTGTTTGCAAAATTCTGGGTGCCGTAAGTAAGAAGATTACTCAGCAGACTTGCGTACCAATTGTGTGTGTGTGCACGCGTGCGCGTGTTCGTCTGCGTGTCCGTAGACGTGTGCGTAAGCAAGTGCGTGTGAGTGTGCATGTGAGTATGCGAGTGCGTGTGAGAGTGCGTGTGCGTGCGAGAGTGCGTGTGCGTGCGTGAGTGTATGTGCACGTGAGTGTGAGTGTGCGCATGGTTGTGCGTGTGCGTGAGTGTGTGCGTGTTAATGTGCGTGCGCGTGTGCGTGTGTGCGTGCGCGTGGGTGTGCTTGTGCGTGTTCGCGTACGTGTGCGTGTGCGTGTGCGTGTGCGCATGGCGCATTGCGTGTGTGTGAGTGTGCGTGTGTTTGTGCTTGTGTGCCTGCGTGTGCGTGTTAAATTGCGTGTTCGTGTGCGTGTGCGTGATCGTGAGCATGTGCGTGTGCGCTTGCGTGTGTTTATGCGATTGCGTGTGCGTGTGCTTTCGCTTGTTAGTGTGCGTGCGCGCGCGCGTGTGTGTGTGTGTTTGTGTGCGCGCGTGAGCGTGTGCGTTATCGTGTGCGGATGCATGTGCGTGTGCGCTTGTGTGTGCTTGTGCGTGTGCGTGTGCGTGTGTGTGTATTTATGCGTGTACGTGTACAAGTGCGCGTGCGTTTGCGTGTACGTGTGCATGTGCGTTTGCGTGTGCGTGTGCGTGTGCGTGTGCGTGTACACGTGCGAGTGTGTGTGTGCATGTGCGTGTACGTGTACGCGCGTGCGTGATTGCGTGTGCGCGCGTGCTCGTGTGTGCGGGTGTGTGTGTGTATGTGCGTGCGTGCGTGTGCGCGCGTGTGTGTGTGTGCGTGTGTGTGTGTGTGTGTGTGTGTGTTTGTATGTGTGTGCGGTTTGTGTGTGTACGAGGCAATGGAATTACTTAGGCCATCATTACAGGGCCAACTCGTATAGCACTTAAAATTTGCATTAACAAACAGTGGAACAAGTGGGGGTTGAACAAAGCTTGATCGATTGAAAGTAAATTAATGGGAACGCTCTAGCCCTGCGCTACCACGGTTTTCAAAAACAACATAGAAATCCTCAAAAGTATGTCATTAAGCACGTTCGCAGTGGAGCATGTAACTGAAAAATACACAAAAGAGCTACGCCCCGAGCCAGCAGTGGATAATGACGACGCTCGTAGTCACGCCGAGTACAATTTCATCTCACAAAATTATGTTAAGGAGGACTGTATAATTATAACGCCGTAATGTCGGTTGTTGTTTCTTTATGGTGCATTTTACTAGAATTTTCGTTGAATGAAATGAGTTTGTTTTATAAAAACTATAAAAAAGTGGAAACCTTGGTATAACGAACAGTATAACAAATTTATATGTTCTCAGTGGGATAAATGAGTGAAATTGTTTTATTTTTTGTTTTATATAATAAGGCACGAGTATATGACAAACGAGCATACAGTATGACTCATGGTTTGTGGTTACTGTGGCCCATAGACATCTACATCTATTCTCAATTAAGAATCAAAATGCAGATGCGTTTTTACCGCTGAGGAGTCAGGACTACCCTTTTTATGTGTTCTCAGTGTCTCTACACTCACCATACGAAACACAGCGGCACTAAGCTATTATTTTACGCTGGTATTCTTAGAGAACGTGATCCTACCCCAGTCAGCACACATACAGATTGGCTGTTTAACACAAGGCCCATCTAAAACATTTTTGTAGTTAAATCAGGAAAAAATAATCTAATCTTGAACATTTACCTGAGAATACAATTGTTTCCAAGAGACGTTTTAGAAATATTTGTACACTAAATATAAGGTAAACTTATCTCTTAGCAATGAGATACCTCTCAAAATTACTTTCCAACAACAATATCTGCACTAGTTATCAAAGTACTGTAAAATTTATAACATTAACGTATCGTATTATAGAACCTGGTGCTTTTTATTGTTACATTTTGATTACTCTACTTATTTAGGTTATTAATAATTGTTGTATATTTTGTAAAAAGTTACAAGCTTCGCGTAGTTGGGCTTCTCTTTCTTTTTTACGCAGCCCGACAGTGATAGCATAGACCACAGAACAAAATTACTCTCTACCAAAAGGCATAAACGCGCTTCCCGACGTATGTCGCGTTGCTCCGCTATCCTAATTAGCCGCTATCTCATTATTTTCATGCTTTTTGAAGTTGTGTACATAATTTTTTGTTCTTAAAACTGTAATTAGTTGGAAATAGAAGGGCTCGTAAAGACATTGGTATGGTATATGAGTTGTTTAAATATAGTTCTAAGTGAGCAAGCCGAGTTCGAACCCCGCCGATTCTAATGAAAGAATTAAAAATTTAATTCTTTTTAATCTACCACTTGCATGACAGCGAAGGAAAACATGGTGGGGATATATATATATATATATATGCGTTTTTTATTATATTGAACATATAACAAGAACATAGAGTTTAGGCCCGGGGCTGCATCAAAGACGAGTGAATTAAGAAATAAGAGTCTCTGAAAGATGTCTATGTATTTGTGAGATTTGTTATTGATTTTACAATGTACAGACTATTGGTCCGTGGGGACGGTATCAGCGCGGTAAAATTTCTAAAGAAACTGTTTTCAGAATTGGTCACTTGAGGTGGCAAGATTGGTATAGCCACTTAAAGAAGAAATGACACTATACCGGTAGTATGATAATTTCAGTTTTTTTTAATTATAAATATTGTGCATATTATTTCATAGAAGTAATCTCAAAATTAATTTTGAAATTATTTCTACGTAAGTTAAGCGTAAGGTGAAATATTTTTTTAATAAAAATAATAATACATCATCTCTACAATATTATACTGGGGCTTTACTAAAGTCGAATGTATTCAAAACAAAAACATTGCTGTCGAATATTCATGAGTTAATGACAAAATATCGATAATTACAGAGAGTAAACTCTTTGATTACTTCCACCCCTTCTCAAAAATACATTTTATATTGCGACGTATATTACCGTGCCGTATATTTACGAGAGCACATTTGTCAGCGGATACTGCGGTTGGAGGCGTTAGTTATAACTGAATATTACGTTATGAAACTATTTTCTGTTCATCACATTTTGAAATTAAATCAAATTATTTTATATTGTCTAACTAGACAATATAAAATATTGTTGTTTTTCTTAAATAATGAGTTCTCATATCCTCCTTAACCCAATCACTACAGCCTTTCACAAGTCCACTGTTGAACATAGACCTTTTCCAAGGAATGCCACAAAGCACGGTCCTGAGCCCCCTGCATCCATTGACTTTCTGTATCTCTTACCAGGTCGTCACTCCATCCAGTGGATGGCCGCCTTACACCTCACTTAATGGTACGAGGTTGCCACTCATTAACCTTTTTTCCCCATTGGTTGTCGGTTCTTAGAGCTATATGTCTATTGTAAGAGTAATAGATAATAAAATAAAAGTTAAAACGGGACGTAAATTTTAATGTGAAAGGTGACGGAAGTATGGTAACAATATGGGTACGAAAGAGTAAAATAAAAATAAAGTGATGTAAATGGTGTGCAAGCGAAATCATCATCATTATCATCATTACAGCCTTTCATAAGTCCACTGCTGAACATAGGCCTCCCCCAAGGAATGCCACAAAGCACGGTCCTGAGCCACCTGTAGTATAAATTTTCAACAGTGGTAGAGCCACGCGGCAGCTTTTTCTGTCGCACGGATGGGCCGGCTCGAACCGGGGTGGTACCACGACCTCACAGAATACCAGCGTGAAGTAGAGGTTTACCTATGCGTTTCGCTTGGTGAGTGCAGGTGGCCAGAGGCCCTTTTTACTGGAAATGAGGCATTCCATCTTAGTCCTCACGGGTGACAACGCATCTGCATTTTGATTCGCAAACGAGGATAGATGTAGATGTCTATGGGCCGCAGCAACCACTTACCATCAGGTGGACTGTGTGCTCGTTTGTCACCCTTATCCTATAAAAAAAACCTGCATCCATCGAATTCCTGCATGTCTTACCAGGTCGTCACTCCATCTCGTGGGGGTCGCCCTACACTTCGCCTACAGGTACGAGGCTGCCACTCAAGAACCTTTCTTTCCCATCGGTTGTCGGTTCTTCGAGCTCTATGGCCGGCCCACTGCCACTTCAGCTTACTAATCCGTTGGGCTATATCGGTTACTCTGGTTCTACTGCGGATATCCTTATTTATCACTTATTTATCACGCAGAGAAACTCTGAGCATAGCCCTCTCCATAGCTCGCTGAGCGACCTTGAGCTTTCTCATACGGCCAGCAGTAAAGGACCACGTCTCAGTTCCGTAAGTCATCACTGGCAACACGCACTGGTTGTATAATTTCGTTTTAAGGTTTTGAGGTATGTCTGACGAGAAGATGTGTCGTAACTTCCCGAACGCTGCTCAGCCGAGTTGAATCCGTCGATTGACCTTTCGGTCAAAGTTGGACTTACCTAGTCGGACTATTTGTCCCAGGTAAACATACTCGTCAACAACTTCGAGCTTAGTGCTCCCAACAACTACGGGCATAGGTGTGACATGGACATTAAACATTATCTTTGTTTTGTCCATGTTCATCTTAAGACCTATACGTTGGGAGACACTATTGAGGTCATTGAGCATAGTGCTTAGGTCCTCCAGCGACTTTGCCATAAGGACTATATCGTCGACAAATCGAAGGTGAGTGATGTACTCACCATTGATGTTAATACCGTATCCTTTCCAGTCCAGAAGTTTGAAAACGTCTTCCAATGCAGCGGCGAAGAGTTTCGGGGATATAACGTCACCCTGTCTTACACCTCTCTGCAATTGGATAGGTTTTGTACTCTGGTTCTGTACTCGGATAGCCATCGTAGCTCTACTGGACAAGCACTTAAGCACTTCGATATACCAAAATTCAACTTGGCATCGCTGAAGGGACTGCAGCACCGCCCAAATTTCGACGGAATCAAAGGCTTTCTCATAGTCCACATACGCCAGGCATAGTGGCAAATTGTACTCCTCGGACTTCTGTACAACTTGCCGAAGGGTATGTATGTGGTCTATAGTGTAAAAGCCTTTTCGCAAACCGGCTCCGGGAGGCTGGATGTTGTCAAGTCTGCGTGCGAGACGATTCGTAATGACTCTCGAAAACAGCACGTAGACGCGGCTCATAAGGGAAATCGGTCTGTAGTTCTTCAAGAGAGCATTGCCACCTTTCTTGAAGAATAAGACCACCGCACTTCTGCTCCACGCCTCCGGTGTAATGCCACCACGGAGGACGGAATGAAAGAGCCTCTGAAGGACTTTCAGTACCGTTTTTCCACCCACTTTCAGAAGCTCCACTGTAATTCCATCCTCGCCTGGGGCCTTGCAGGTTTTAAGATGCTGGAGAGCCATTCTAATCTCGCTCAGACTGACGTCCGGAATATCTTCGGAATAGTGTCGGATAAGACTCGCTCTTGGATCGTTACTCACACTTGCGTGTGGCTCTAACGATGACGTGTACAGCTGTCCATAGAACCTCTCAATCTCGCTCAAAATCTCAGGTGCCCCGGAAATGATGCTGCCACACTTGGTCTTCAGCTTTGAAAGTTGGCTTCTTCTGGCAGACAGATCTCTGGCAAAGACTTTGGAGCCTTGGTTTCACTCGATCGCTTCTTCAATACAAGCTGTATGGAAGTTGCGTAAGTCCTGCTGCATGCATTTGGAGATCTGTCTGTTCAAATGCCTGTATGCTGTCAAATCTGTTGAAGAATGCAGCTTCATCTCCCGTCTAACAGCCATGAGATTTAGAGTGTGATCGGAGAGTTTTTATGTTCTTCTGCGGCGGGTCTTGTAGAACTTAGCTCCGACCGCATGGACAGTTTCCACGAGCTTGTCATTCATATCGTCCACTTCATTGCAGTCTTCTAGGTACTGAAAACGGTTTTATAACTCGAGCTGAAAGGTTTCGGGACTTTGGAACAGAACACGAGGGGGACGGAGCGTTGACTTCATTAGACGAGACCTCTCCAACTTAACGTTTAGGTTCAGTGTGCCTCTAACCATTCGGTGATCGCTACCAGTTTTCACCCTCGCGATCACGGAGACATCACTGAACAGTGGTCGTCTGGTCGTCCTAATGAAGTCAATCTCATTTTTTGTCGAACCAAGCTCCAGAAGCTCCAGAAGTAATCGAAATTAAGACTTGCGACATTTTACTTATTAGTCAGCGGAGTTTTGGTGGAATCTTGACCGGCGGCGGTTTGGAGCTCCTGTATTATTGTTTAAATAATGGTGTTAAGTGGATTTTGATATGTGAAAGTGGTGCGATTTTGTGTATTAAGTGTCTGCGCATGTGAACTATTAGTGGAAACGGTGAAACAAGTGCTCTGATGGTGATGTGATTCTTAAGATAAGGTGTACGTCTCCTTAGGCACCTTGAGATGCCATCGTCAACTCTCAGCTGTCTGCTGGCACAAGTTGCTGTCAAAATCTCCTAAAGGCTGCACAATGAGACGCATCAACATATTGTGGAGCAGTGTACTATGAAGAATAATTATGCATTGTAACTTCAGGCTCAGAAGGGCTAGAACCCAGAGCCGTAAAGTCAGATATTAAAAAAAATTAGTCAGCTATTCTGACCTTTATAAGCATGTTTGTCATAATTATTACAGCGCAATGTTAATGCATACGTATATAGTTAAGGTTTTTACTGTCTCTCATATAATATGAGATGCTCTGGCGTTGAACGCCAACAATGAACTCTGTTTGCTTAGTAATTTCATTGTTGCAATTGTTTTAAGCGTAGAGCAGTTTAAATATTCAAACGCTGCATTCATAAGTACTGCATTTATATCTCGAGCTAATTATAATAATAATAAAGTTTATTTCCCCACCACACACAAAGATATATTAAAAGTTATGAGTAACAGCTAAGTAGTGCATAACTATGAGGAATGCTGTCTGTGTGACTGTCTATACATCAACAAATTAAGACAAACTCTAGATAATTAAACGAGGTAGAGCCATGTTGTAGCTATATTACTGGTCTAGTTGTAGCACGAATGGGTTGGCTCGACCGGGGAAGGACCACACTGTCACGGAATACCAGCGTAAAATAGCAGCTTAACGCTGCTGTGTTTCGTATACAGAGTGTAGAGAACCAGATACCCTTTTTACTGGAAAAGAGGCATTCCATCTTAGTCCGCATGGGTGACAACGCATCTGCATTTTGATTCCTTATTGAGAATAGATGTAAATAAATATATATATATATATATATATAGAATAAAACTATTTATTCAATTTAAAGCCTACCAAAAAACTGCTATACAAAAATCTTATAACTATAAAAACATAATACTACAAACTGTTAACTCCGCTACTTTGTTAGGAATAGACCTGGATATGCATTTGAGTTGGAAACAGCACATACAAAAGTTGTAAAAAAATATCCTCTTTTATTTACACTCTACAATACTTCAAACGTGTGACAGATTTTAAGACTGCCTTGCGGTTCACTGTGCACATGCTCATTCGGTATTCTCCTATGACGTCGTATTGTGGGGAAACTCTTGTGATGTAAACAAATTATTTATATTACAAAAGAAGTGTCTACGAACATTAACGAATTTAGACCAAATGGAATCAGGTAAACCTCACTTTATTAAATATAAAATACTAACACTTACGTCTATCTACATCCTCGAGTCTTGTAAATTCGTCAGGAAACACCCAAAATTCTACTCACCTATTACAAGAAGCAAAAGAAATAATAGAAATTTATATAAGTTTAGGATACCCTTCTCCAATTTAAAATTAGTTACGACTAGCCCGCACGTTATGTGAATAAAGATTTAGAACCATTTACCGAATTCTATAAAAATCCTAGAAAACCCTGCGAAATTTAACAAACAATTAAAACATTCCCTACTAATAAATGTTATTATACTTTGAGTGAATTTTTTGACGATAAATAATGACAAAGAAAGAATATTTCGACTATATTGTATTTCTAATTTAAGTAATTTATGTAAAATAATATTGAATGTTGATGATATGTTATTTTATAATTTAGGTTTAAAAGTTAGATTATATAAAAATAGTTAGTCCTCTAGTGTTGTTATGCCCTTGCAGGACGTCACATGTATACCTATCAAATGTAACATCTTAAATTTGTTATGTGACATGCAATAAACAATTTGAATTTGAATTAAATGTATATGGGTCACAGCAACCACTTACCATCAGGTGGACTGTGTGCTCGTTTGTCACCCTATCCTAAAAAAAATGAAAATAATTGTTTATGGGTATCTTAGGAATAACTTAAAGATAAAATTAATGTTGAAGCCTGGTTAAAATGATCTTACGTATTTATCGTAACTATAATATTTACTTGGTCGTAGGACTCCTTTCATGCCTTCCAGACGAGAAAGAAGTCCGTCGGGACTGGTTACATCCTCTTACCTACTTGTGCTGTAAAACGGGAGTGATTGCACTCTAGGCTAACACCTTATTGGCGCTCCTCGGGCGGTCAAATATTATTAATGATAACTTCATATTTTGCATATATATATATATATATATATATATATATATATAAACGTAAAAGGCCTATGTTCAGCAGTGGACTTGTGAAGGACTGTAATGATGATGATGATGATGATATATATATAATGCATATTACAGTTTAGTTTCAAAATAATTAGGATACGTGTGTCGTATAGTGAAAGCTATAGAGTCAATATAATTACACCATTACAACATTCTTACACAGGCATTCCTTCTTAGTCTTTAGAGGTGACAACACATCTCTGGGCTTCTATGAAGTTGTCTGACGTCTATACACTGCAGTAACCACTTACCATCAGGGACTTACCATCTTTGTTATTACAGTATTAAATAGTAACTAATTTAAGGATCTTTCTTTTAGTGATTGCCCATCCCATTTTCAGGAAGATTCGCTTTCGATTGTGTTTGAAAATTGCTTTTTAGAGTTCCGTAGCCAAAGGATAACCAAGGGGACCCTATTAGTAAGCCTCCTGCTGTCCGTCCGTCTCATCAGCGGACTGTATCACATGATCCGTAACGCAGTTAAAATTTTCACAAAATGTATATGTGTGTTCTATGTTCTGTTACCGCTACAACAACAAAATATAAAAAAAAATTAAGGGGACTACTAGAAACGTGTTTTACGATAGTATGAACCCTTCATGCGCGAGTCCGACTTGCACTAGGCCGGCTTTTATTTTATAGAATAGGAGGCAAACGATCAAACAACTCACCTGTTGGTAAGTGATAACTGTACCCCATTAACATCTGTAACACCAGTGAAATCGTAGGTGCGTTACCGGCCTTTTCGAATGGAGTAGGCACTTTTCTGGAAGTTCTCTTAGGCATGTCCACGCGGAAGAACCGCTGGCTACAGTAAATTTCATAATGTGGTCGTGCGTGGCAGAAAATTTCGTGTAAAACTAACGGTGGAAGGAATTTCAGGTTAGTATAGTTAGTATTATATACGTCTTGTATATTAAACGCTGTTACCTGGTCTGGGTATTTTACGTTTAGCGTAAACATAATATTTACATCGTCCGCTGTCTAAAGCATTAAATATTTATGGAATTTACCATAGACATTTCTTACGGCACCCACGGGACGATGGAATAAAATATTTATGAAATCTCTTTGTTCTCGGTAAACGTCTTCTCGAGTTAGAGTTGCAGTTTGTTGCTTGAAATAAAATTGCGGGCTAGGAGATAAAGTGTGTGTTGAAAACAAATATTTCGAAAACTGAAATTAATTTCTTAAAATACTTAATGAGTTCCTCATTATTGTTTTAATTTCATGAAAGTTACTTTTAAGAATTTGACCGAATTTAATTTATTTATATTTATACTTTCGACTTTTTGGGTGTTTTGCGGTAGACATGTTCGATATTGATTTCTTATTTACGTGAATACTAGACAGACAGATCAGGACACATGAACAGTAAGATATTACACTGCATTGTAGCGGATTCCTAAATATGACGAATTCATAAAAAATATAATTAGCGTAACAATAGCGGACATTTTACAAAACTATTTGTACCATATAAAGTGTTCGTTGAGTGCGGCCCACAATGTCAGCCGGGAAATAAAAGAGCTACTGTGTGTTGGATAATGATGCTTGCGACCAGACTTTGAGGACTGCGATTTGTATTTACGATCTCATAATTACGAATGTTTCATCATCATCATTATCATTACAACCCTTCAAAAGTCCACTGCTGAACATAAGCCTCCCCAAGGAATGCCACAAAGCACGGTCCTGAGCCACCTGCATCCATCGACTCCTGCATGTCTTACCAGGTCGTCACTCCATCTCGTGGGGGTCGCCCTACACTTCGCCTACCGGTACAAGGCTGCCACTCAAGAACCTTTCTTCCCAATCGGTTGTCGGTTCTTCGAGCTATATGGCCAGCCCACTGCCACTTCAGCTTTCTAATCCGTTAGGCTATGTCGGTTACTCTGGTTCTACTGCAGATATTCTCATTCCTAAGTTTATCACGCAGAGAAACTCCGAGCATAGTCCTCTCCATAGCTCGTTGAGCGACCTTGAGCTTTCTCATATGGCCAGCAGTAAAGGACCACTCTCAGTTCCGTAAGTCATCACTGGCAACACGCACTGGTTGTACAATTTCGTTTTAAGGTTTTGAGGTATGTCTGACGAGAAGATGTGTCGTAGCTTTCCGATCGCTGCCCAGCCGAGATGAATCCCTCGATTGACCTCTCGGTCGAAGTTGGACTTACCTAGTCACACTATTTGTCCCAGGTAAACATACTCGTCAACAACTTCGAGCTTAGTGCTCCCAACAACTACCGGCATAGGTGTGACATGGACATCAAACATAATCTTTGTTTTGTCCATGTTCATCTTAAGACCTATCCGTTGGGAGACACTATTGAGATCATTGAGCATGATGCTTAGTTCCTCCAGCGATTCTGCCATAAAGACCATATCGTCGGCAAATCGAAGGTGAGTGATATACTCGCCATTGATGTTAATACCGTATCCTTTCCAGTTCAAAAGCTTAAAAACGTCTTCCAATGCAGCGGTGAAGATTTTCGGGGATATAATGTTACACTGTCTTACACATCTGGATAAGTTTCGTTCTCTGATAGCTATCGTAGCCCTACTGTACAAATACTTCAGCACTTCGATATACCGACAGTCAACTTGGCGGTGCTGCAGTCCGCTGAAGGGACACACATAGCACCGCCCGAAATTTTGACAAAATGTCTTTCTCATAGTTCACATACGCAAGGCATAGTGGCAGATTATACTCTTCTGTTCTGGCTAGAAGCTGGAAGTCGTCAAGTCTGCGCGTAAGACGATTCGTAATGAGTCTCGGAAAACAGCACGTAGACGCGGCTCAGAAGGGAAATCGGTCTGTAGTTATTCAAGAGAGCGTTGTCGCCTTTCTTGAAGAACAAGACCACCGCACTTCTGCTCCACGCCTACTTAGTAGTGCCACCATGGAGAACGGAATCAAAGAGCTTCTGAAGGACTTTAAGTGCCGGTTTTCCACCGCTTTCAGAAGCTCCGCTAATCTCGCTCAGACTGACGTCCGGGATATCTTCGGAATAGTGTCGGATAAGACTCGCTCTTGGATCGTTACTCACACTTGCGTGTGGCTCCAACGATAACGTGTACAGCTGCTCATAGAACCTCTCAATCTCACTCAAAATGTCAGGTGTCCCGGAAACGATGCAGCCACATTCGGTCTTCAGCTTTAACAGTTGGGTCTTTCTGGCAGACAGATTTCTGGCAAAGACTTTGGAGCCTCGGTTCCGCTCGATCGCTTCTTCAATACATTGTCTATCTCTTCTTCCAGCTCCACGATCTTCTCGTCAGTCCTCAGGGTGCGTGCGTTGTATGTTGCCAGGTCGAGTTGTCTTAGGTGGCAACCGTACCTCCACCGGAGATTCTTAGCACCCCCTCTCTCCAATCCAATCTTTAATTCAGTGTAACACTTTCCTCAAATTTTCTCCATCCATCATTCCATTGCAGCATAAACCAAAGTCCACTATTTAAGTCCCCTTATAGATTGCTTCATAAAAGGGACATTTGCCATAGTTGCCCCGCTTGGTCGACAGTTTGATAACCACAGTTTTATGTTCTCCTTGTTATCAGCAGACACCCGTCTCCTGGTTTGTTTACCACCGTTGCCTCTTCCGACTTTTTTAAATTTAACTTTGTAGACATTTTTATAACACTTGTCTGGGCAATTTTACGCTCACCAACAAAAACAAAACCTGGTTCAATAAAATTAAATAGCGTGATGTGTTGTATTTATTAAGTCTAGTAAGAACCAGTGGCGGCTTAAGAAAATCCACTACCCCATATCATCCTCTAAGGGTTGTAGGAGATGACAGAGGTAAGCTGAAACTTGGGATGGGCAGCAGCATCTATTTTTTATAGAATAAGATTGACAAACGAGCACACAGTCCACCTGATGGTAAATGGTTGCTGTGATCCATAGACATCTACATCTATCCTCAATTACGTATCAAAATGCAGATGCGTTGTCACCCGTGAGACTAAGATGGAATGCCTCGTTTCCAGTAAAAAGGGTGTCCGATTCTCTACACTCACGAACGATACGAAACACAGCAGCGTTAAACTGCTATTTTAAGCTGGTATTCTGTGAGAGCGTGGTCCTTCCCCGGTCGAGCTGACCCATTCCTGCTACAACTATACTACTAATATAGCTGCAGCATGGCTCTACCACGTAAAAAAATCCTTGATAATAGCTCATAAATAACGATGATGGGGAGCCCAAAAAACTTGCAGTTCACAGTTCTTAGTTTTTTATAGACTAAGGGTGACAAAGGAAAACACATTCATGCTCTGGCCCGTAGATACCTACATTTGAGGATAGACTCAGTTTGGAATCAAAATTCAAATGCGTTGTCACCCATAAGCAAGATGGAACGCCTTCTTTCCAACGATACGTTTTGTCAGGTTTTACGAGCTTCGTGTTCGTATTATTACCTAAAATATAGTAATTTTTTAACAGTGGTAGAGCCACGCGGCAGCTTTTGCTATCGCACGGATGGGCCGGCTCGAACCGGGGTGGTACCACGACCTCACAGAAAACCAGCGTTAAGTAGAGGTTTACCTCTGCGTTTACCTCTGCGTTTCGCTTGGTGAGTGCAGGTGGCCGGAGGCCCTTTTAACTGGAAATGAGGCATTCCATTTTAGTCCTCACGGGTGACAACTCATCTACATTTTGATTTGTAATAGAGGATAGATGTAGATGTCTATGGGCCGCAGCAACCACTTACCATCAGGTGGACTGTGTGCTCGTTTGTCACCCTTATCCTATAAACTTTTGACAATAATAATAATAATAGTAAAAATGTTTTATTTCAGTAAATCTTTTTTACAATTAATTTGCCAAGGCCTCCCAGAAAGTAATCCTAAGATACTTGTGTTGGGAGTGCCTCGCTCTTCCTATGCAATCATAACACTTCGATTTACATTATAATATCAAATACATTATAATATCATAGTGTGTGTGTGTGTGTGTGTGTGTGTGTGTGTGTGTGTGTGTGTGTGTGTGTGTGTGTGTGTGTGTGTGTGTGTGTGTG